>JAGFPH010008432.1:36125-55550 GCA_018207615.1 Philaenus spumarius
GGGGGGGGGGGGGCTGACCGGGGGTCCTTGGCAAACCAACGGAAAACTTTTTTTAAATATCTTAGGAAAACCGCTATTTTAAGGAATTACTTTAAGTTTATTTTAGCTCTTTGAATGCAAGTTTTGAGTAGGTACTATAGGAATGAATGATAAAACCCAGCAAATTAAATAAGATTTTAGGTTTTATTTTGACAAAATCTTTTATATCAGCTGAACAAAACAAAATTGAGTCTTTTTTGGGTCTTTGTCAAATAGAAACCTTTTTTTTATTTTCAGCTATAGTATCAGTTTCCGAGAGATTGCCGTGCATTTTAGATACACCCTATATATAATATATTTTATTATTAATTATTATTATTTATCATCATCATTACTGTTACTATTTATTAATTATCACTATTTAATAGGTTACCGGTTAAGGTAGCAAAATGACGTAAGGTAATCTGGAAATCATAAAAACAACGAGAAAGGACGTGACGTTGATGTAGGTGGAGAGGGGGGGCTAAAAGATATCTAGACAACGCATGTTTTTATGTTTGGTGATCTCTATTTTTTATGTTAAGTATTCATAAGAAAGAAAATACTTGTAACTAGAAACAAGTTACCCTAGTTAGTTTTTAACGTTTGGTGATCTTTATTTTTTTTAATGGACATTGATTGGTGACTAATTTGCTTTAGTATAACCTCCCCTATAGTTTATATTTGCACTAGTCTGAAATAGTCATGTAAATTAAATCAAACTTATTAAAGCTTAGCTTACATAAGCAATTCTTATATAAAACATATTTCAATTATATTTTTGTTTTGCACAACTTTCATTATATTTTATGTAGGCCTATAGTTAGTTTGTCCTGTATACAAATGTAATACAGGAGTTTTCCTTTGCGGAGTTTGGAATATATGAAATACGTTTTATTTATTTTTTAGTGCATTTCTTAGGAATAGGAATGCAGCCATTTATTTTGTAGTTGTGAAATGTAACTCCCGCAAACCAGTATTCAGTATGCGATGTGTCCACTATTGGCGCATTTAAAAACAGAATGTAATTTTTTTCTTGAGGGGGGGCTACAGCCCCTTTAGCCCCCCCTGTGAGTGCGCGCCTGGTTCCGGGACTTTTTGCCACCCCTGTATAAAATAAAGTGTCAGTGCCCAATTCAATCAAAGATAATGTCAGCAATATATTGATAATTTATTGTAGCTTAACATTTGCATAGGTGTTGAAAACAAGTTAGGTATTTTAATATTAACAAAGTCCGAAATATTTTTTCAATGGGGGGGGGGGTACTACCCCCCAACCCCCCCCCCCCCCCCCGGTTACGCCTATCCGAGGGTCTGCTTGGTCCTAATTTCCTCAGATAATCGAGGTTCTGCTGTACTTATTTTTTTTATTTATCTGTGGGTAATTAGTATTTAACTTTTCATACAGATTTTTATTATTTTTACAAATAGTTGAAGGTGTAAGCGTTTACTTAAGATACTTGACATATCTATATATATAAAAATGAATTGCTGTTCGTTAGTCTTGCTAAAACTCGAGAACGGCTGGACCGATTTGGCTATTTTTGGTCTTAAAATTTTTGTAGTAGTTCATAGAAGGTTTATACGTAAAGAAAAGTCTGAAAAGTTTCCCGAAAAAGTTTAAAATTTGGAAGAAACTGAACAGCATTTATTGTATGAACTCAAAACCATAGCTCACAAAAACAGCTGTTCGTATAAAAAGCTTAAGTTTGTTTACATGCATTACCATAGCAACATTACTTAGCAAATTTATAATCACTTTAATACTCTTCAAAACCAACAGCTTTTTAAGGTTAGATTGAAAAACTATAAACAAACATAAATAAAAATGCTTACAGAATTATAATTCAACTCAAACATTGGTTATTAAATATCTATATAGGCCTACTTAGAGATATGCTGCTTAAAATATTGTTTATATAAAATATATCATAACTATGAAGTTTTTAATACTTTTCAAAACATATTTTCGCTATCAATAGACCTAATAATAATAACAAACAAATTATTTGACACCATGCATAACCATAAACATACACGAGTTTAAACATATTTTATTGAAAACTAAACAAACCATCTGAATTAAACTAAATGCCATTAAAATATCACATTCGTAGCTTTATTTTGATATATACTGTATATTGTATATTTAAATACTAAACAATATATTATATGTTATACTAATTAGGCCTATACATTTAAAATTATAGTTTGTTACATCCTAAATTAACGCGGATGTTACAAAGTGATTCAAATATCTTTTCTACGACCCCCAGCTAATTTAAACCCTCGCTAAGAAAGGGTTAAAAGAAATTCAAAATTTTAGGGTGGTTTGGGGAGGGGGTCAAAGTTACTAAAAATCCCTATAAGAACGAATTGGAATATAATTTGGTACGTAGCTTCTTCTAAGGCCGTAGGTGCTCGCAACATTGTCAATGAAATTAAGTGAAAGTCAAACTTAGTAAAAACTATAAATTAAAACGATATATTTAAAGCTTTTTCATGTTAGATAGTAGTTTACAGGAATACAATTTTCAGTGCTTTCCTAAATAGCGTAGACTTTTTTTCATGACCACAGTAGGATACGCACAGGTATTCAACGAACACTTAAAAATAATTACAATTATTTACAAAAAGACTGAAAATACCAACAACCACGGGCAACGCCGTACGGGTCAGCTAGTTATGAATAAAAATACACGCAAGGTTAAACAAACAACAAGACAAAAGTTATTAAAAGTACAGCATGTGCAAAGTTTTCTGCATGTTTCATGTGTAGTTAGTTGCACGATTGTGTTATGTTGTGGTGTCTCTTTCTTGATCAGCATAAATAATTTCTGTCGGTTTAGTTAGAGAAGTTAAAATACTGTGAGTGCTAAATTTATTTTTGTTTTATCTGTTCAGTTATATATGATTTTTTTCTTGCTAGTATTTTCCCTTTATTATTCTGAATTTGACAAAACAAAATATACCACAGAATTGTTTCAAATGAATACTCATGAATTGTTAATATTTTAGGATTTATTTTTCGATGAATTCGTACGGCGGGTCTATGTGGTGTTTGAAAGGAGAGCTCCGAATTCTACGTTAAATCGAAATAAAATTTGTCACCTTAAATAATGTTAGTGGCTGTAATTTAACCAGGGTTACAGAAATGGTTTTAGCACACAAAATTTTCCCAGAACACTTTTTTCACTAACCCCAATCGCGACAGGCGACTGTATAGCCCCACCTCCATCTTTGCAATGAAAATGGAAACAATCTTGTGGTAAAACATGCCTCTTTAATAACTGTTGAAATAAGAGTTTCTGAAACTTTCAGCGCTCCTAGTGGCTAAACAGTTAAGTTTATAAAAAAAAACCACCAAGAATAAATTGCATGTAAAACCCAAATGTGTCGTAAACAATAGGGGTTTCCATAAGAAATTTCAAAGTTTATAAATATTTTAATTTCTCAAAAAACAAGGAAAGGTTCCCCAAATAAAGTTTGCTGTAAAATGAATACTTTCTGAGATCCCAATGGTGGCCTCCTTGAGTTGATCACTCTGTGTAGCATTCATATATAACTAGTTATAGTTATATATATAATTAATTATATAGCAATGTCATATAAATAAAAATAATAAACTACAATAAAGGTTGCAATAGAGCTCTGAATAGTATATTTTATCACTAGCACTTATAGTGGATGTTTTTGGTGCGACATCATTGTTTAAAAAAGCGATGAAGCACTAAAAACACTTTAGCTACAAGATATGAACGATACCTTTTATCATACTGCACTAGAATCACACGAACACTTAACTAATTAAATTACATTATTAATGTTCCTACACATTTTAATCGTGATTTAACCTATGCACAACAGTTCTGCTATCAGTTGGAAAACAGCTGAACCCTTGAAGTTGCAGCTGTTGTAATTTTACCGCAATGGATTGTTTACGTACAATACTTTTTTGTCCTAGTACAATAAAATACTTTTAGGTCCTAGTACCATAAAGTTATTGAATCACGCAATGATAACCACTGAGATTTTTCGCCTATAAAAAAAAAATTATTGAATCAGCTGACTTTTTGAGCAAGTAGTGAATGACTAAAAATATCAGTTTACTAGGGAAGGGGCGTGCTCCGCACGCCAACCCCCAATGGAACCTTCTAAAAACATATGTTATGTTTTATTTATAATAAAGGTGTAGGATTAATAATAACCTCAAAACTAAGATGGTAAATAATGTCAAATGTTCAAATTAAATTATTTCTTATATTTTATAACAGCAGTTATAATAATGGTTAAAAGAACCAGCAAGGCTCAGGTCTACACTTAAAAACCCTAACCTAAAAGCTAGAAATACAACAATAATTGCTTCAAATTTTGAAATCAGCTGTTAATGGAAATATTTGAGCTAACAGCTATATATTATCTGTTATCAATTGGTTGCTATGGTAAAAAATGCAAATACATGTGTTGATTTATCATTCTGGGCCTAACCTAAGAATTTTTTCCGAATAAATCTACAAATATTGGAATAAACATAGGTTTTATCGAAATGAATTATAGCCTATGTTACTCAGGGATAGTGTAGCTTTTTATTAGTAAAACTGTTTTTTCAATCGGTTTAGTAGTGCCAGAGATTACCCCCTACATACAAACAAACAAACTTTACCTCTTTATAATATGAGTATAGATAATGCAGTATGATAAAAACATGTTTACATACAGTACTAGAAGATACTTTCCCCTTTATTAACCCTACGCAATAATGACGTAAGATAATAACTGAAGTACATTATAACTATAAAAATACCTGAGACGGTTTTCGTTCGTGTGAGTCGTGTGTAGGGGAGTGGTTGGGAGCAGCGCATGCGCAAGCCTACTCGACACCATTTTAGTCGACATGGAGCAGTGGTTCAGTGTACCCGTACGTTTGTCGTTGAGATGCATTTTAAAAGTAGTGATTCTGTTGTTGCGACACAACATCAGATTCGCAGGCATTTTCATGTGGGTCGTAAAGAAACCTTCCATCCCGTAACACAGTCAAGCTGTGGGTGGATAACTTCAGATTAACTGGTTCAACTTAAAAGATAGCCCTACAGGCCACTCAGAACACCAGACAATGTTAAGACAAGCTGTGCTAACTAGCCTGCATCGAACGGCATGAAGACAAGCTGCTGCTCTTCAAATGTCTGATCACACAGTTAGACGAATACTGCACCATCCGTATAAAATTGCAGTTGTCCAACAACTAAGCCTCATGATTACGCTAATCGTCAGATATTTTCAGAGTAAATGGTTGATTTGATGGATGATGACAAAATTTTTGCAATGAGTGATGAGGCTCATTTTCATCTTGATGAGTATGTGAACAAACAAAACTTTTGCTATTGGTCGGACTCAAACCCACAAGAGTTGCACGAACGCCCTCTGCACAATGCCAAAGTCGGTGTTATGTGGAGTAACCAAGAAATGTGTGGCCATATTTTTTTGAGGAAGGAGGGCGAACGGTTACAATAAATCAAGCACGCTACCCGAGAATGTTGGACAGTTTCTGGATTCCTGAACTGAAAAAAAAACGTCTAGCTATGAAAAAGATTTGGTTCTAACAAGACGGAGCAACTGCCCACACAGCAAATGCTGTAATGGATTATTTGAGGACGAAATTCTGTGGCCGCATCATCTCTCGCAATGGTAACATTGCTTGACCTGCACATTTCCCTGACCTTAGTGTTTGTGACTATATCCTTTGAGGCTTCCTCAAATCAAAAGTATAGTAGTGTCCCGCTACTCCGAACCCCGCTATTAAGAAAATACACCTATTCCGAACAGAGTTTAGAAAAAATACGATTTTTTTTACATATAAACAGAGAAATTAAAAAGACGTTCGTGAAAAAAGGACATTTATTGTTATACAAATAAGTTAAATAAATACATGCATAGAGCCTAAGCTTGATGAAAACGTCGGAAACCAAATTTTAATGAAAGCTGGTTTTGTTTCCTTCTCGTTTTCCATCCGTTTTACAGGAAGGAAGTTACCGCAACAAGCATCCGGTGAAAAGGACACCGGGTCCATCAGAAAGAAGGAAGGATTAGATACAACAGTTAGGCACTAGTAGTGTTGTTGCCAGTTGCGCTCATCCGTTTTTCTCCTCTGTTTTCGCTGTGTCAAATGAATTTTACTTTTTTCTCGATCTTTTTTTTAAGACGATGCGGTACTAATGGACAGACTGCGGGATGACAAAACGGACAGTTTGAACAATTATCCCTTTCCTTTCGTTTTTAGAAGAAAAAAGAACGAAACGGAAAGAAAAAAACGGATGGTGTAAAGCTACACTAAGGTGAGGTCAAGAGCATTTGCCTCGTCTACGTGTGATATGAGTTCAGTTTGAGCGTTTACTTCCTCCTCGCTTTCCTCCAAGCCGATCAAAGCTGTATAGATCTGACACTTGCAGATGTCACCGCACTTAATTTACGCCTTAAAAAGTCAATACGTTGATATTATTTATGAAATCCGCCTATTCTGAATTGCCGCTAAACCGAACAGTGATCGGTCCCAATTAGTTCGGAACAGGGAGACTCTACTGTATACACAAACAAACACAATACACTAAAACACTTGAAAGAAGCCATAAGACAAGTGATTGCCTCCATAACAAATGAGATGTTAGGAAAGTTTGACTAGAAGAATGTAGCCTATGGTGGGGAATGGGCACCACTTAAATTATGTTACTTTAAATAATAAAAGGTAACATTTATGTTTTTCACTATGTATTTTATTGATTGTCATCTTTTGTAATTTGGAGTAAATAATAAACTTGCAGGCTTTCTTTAATTCAAAACCATCAGGTATTTTTGCCGCTCCCTGTTTAAAGAGAACTAAATTATATTTATCCTGCTGTGGAAGTTATAGGTAGATTATTGTAGCTGGTTCATCACCAAAGTCGACAACATTGTCGTTGAAATGTATTTGAGTAGATAAAATGTATTTTGTTCAAGATTTATTCTATCGAGTACATTTCATCATAAGTCATGCTAATTATACAGTATCAGACTAGGAATGTGTCTGGCTTGAAGGGTGTGTCGTCCCTTCTATTTCTCCCTGAACCTGCCTTGGCGGTACAACCAATTCCATGAACACTAGGTTCACAAATTACATTTAACCAAGAAAGTTATAACTCCGTAACGGACTGCACCTCACTTTCTTGAAGTTTTACCTCCTCCTCTCAGACACACTCCAAGATTGAGGCTACTGTAAATAGAACGTGTTACTGTAAGTAATGGCCCGTTTACACGTGTTAAGTAGACAAGTATTTAGTCAACAGTAGTTAGTAATAATAGCGTTTAAACGTAGACAAGGATTTACGTTTACTTTAGTAGGTACGTAGTTGTTCAGTACGTAGTTCAATGGAAGTTCAAACAGTTGTGCTAAATTCTGCAATCAATGTACGAAGTGACATTTTAGAGAAAGTGGAAGACGAAGTAAGAAATTAATGTAATAAATCCTAGAGGCTGTGGGGGAGAAAATTGATAAGCAGGAGAAATGCCAATGAGCTTAGTGCGAGCACAGTTCAGTTTAAAGAATTAGCAGAAGACAGAAATGAATAATATTTTGCACTGCGGAAATCAGAAAAATTACTTTCTATCCAAAATGGAACCTTTGCTACTGTGATGTGCGTTATCTTTAAACTTTTGCGCTCCATAAGCGAACTCAGTCCGACATCGCTAATTTGCCGTTGCGGTCCATTGTCGGACTCATTCAGACACACGTTTTAATATGATTTCTATGTTCTAAACAAGTGTAGAATCTGTGGTTTTTGGTCTAATGAGACTCTAAAGTTGTTAAAACGGTTTGGAAACCAGTGACAGATTATATTCGCTGTTGAATATATTTTATATCTCTCTGAAGTTGAGCAGCTGTTTGCCAGTCATGATCAAGAAATACAAATATAGCATCGTCTTTTATCTTGCGTCTTGTAACTTTTGTTTACGCTTTTTCAATTGGTATTTATTTTTACTGTACGTTATTATTTTGCAGTTTTGTGTAAATTTTTTTAATGTAAATAATGTAAAGATCTTGTTTTTGTTTTATTTTGTGTTGAGAAATGGCAACTGTTTAAACTATACGTTAACGTGGTTATGTACCATTATTTTGCAAAAATTTGATTGTTAAAATAAATTTCTGAATAAATATAAATACAATTGGCATACTTAAACAGACATATTTACTGTAAAAACTATTTTTAAAGCTCTAATAATTTTTATATTCAAAATAGGCCTACTCAATAAAAAAATGTTGTTAAACCTCATGAATATTTTTTAAATTATTTATTATGGTCACATTAAGTGTAATAAAGTATTTTAAAAGCTCTAAACTCTATTATTCTTATTTTTGATTTCATTACAAAACAAAATCGATTGATTTTTTTGACCCATTATATTCAAAATAGGCCTACTCAATGAAACATTTTTTATTTAATCTTTCAACAATTTTTTCCTTATTCTCTGTTTTATTCCGAACAAAATGATATATAATAACTTATGTTTACTATTTATAGAAATTTTTTAGCGAATTTACAAAAATAATTCTGCAAACAGTAATATTTTAATTGGATCTGGTTGAGCAGCCAAGTGTCAAATAAATAGAGTGCAAAAGGTTAAAATTAAACTTATACATTGTTTTATATCATCTGGCAACCGGCAATATAGTTGCCTCACTAATGCTCCCTTATGTTTGATGTTACAATAAATTGAGCTTATAAATTAGCAATTATGAAAAAGTATTTGTTTGGGATGTAAAAATTGAAATTTAACTTTTATCCTAGAAAATTATTTTCCTGTATGAATTATATTTGCAAAGTGAATTGTTATAACTTCAATTTGAACACGCAGGTCTAAGGGAGAAGTGATGAAGCCACACCCTCCGGGAATGCGCGCGCACCGCTACTAAACAGAGAACTAGGAATCCTTCTTTTCTACTTGCAACTCAAGACTAAATCGTTTACTTAATACTTACCTGTGATAAACACTTGTCTTAGCCGTTCACACTTGTTAAAATGTAACCAAACACTACTGTAATAAACACTTGCAAACGGGCCAAAATAGAATGGAATATAAGTTTACAAAGTACAAATTGGACACGATCATTGTACAATTGATTGTAGGCCCTAATGTTCAATTTGACAGCAGGATACATCATCAATAAAAGTCTATCAATTTGTTTGTCAATCAACAGTATTACACCTTCATTGGTCAAATAAAAGACCTGTTTAAACTGTTATTAACACAAATAAATGTTAATTTTGTACAGTAGAACTCCAGTTATCCGAATCAATTGTGACCGGACCCCATTCGGATAGTCAAAAATTCGGATAGTTGTATTTTTTCCGAAACGGTCGCGTATACACGTTTTATAACTTTAACGTTTGAGTACTACCATCGCGTTAACACGTTCACTGCTAAGGACGCACATGTGAGCTTAACACTGAACACTATGAGAATCGGCCGACGCACAGTGCATTGCAGTGCTACGCATGCCAACCCTCATATTGGGAGTATAGTATTTTCAATACACAATGCATTGCTTGCTTCGCCTACCCCCGTATTGGGCGTGTTTTCAATACACAATGCATTGCGTGCTTCGCACACCAACCCCTATATTGGAGGAATTTTCAATACCCAGAGCGTTGCCTGCTTCGCAGGCCAATTTTAAGCCTATGTGTAATAGCGCGTGTAGACAGGATCATTATTTTGCAAATCACAGTACGTTCCCGTCTTAATTTTTTTCCCTGAAATTCTGAAAGTGATTCGGATAATCAGTGATTTGGAATGTTGGAGTTCGGATAGTTTTACTGTACATTTTTTGGTAAATTATTAATGCTTTGAATACATGATTTTTACCCATTCGCGGACAATTTGATTTATGTTAGACATTTTTTAATGAGTTCTGGTTTTCAAGTAAGTGATTGTAAAACAAAAATGTAACAAACAAAACAACTGAAAATGCAAGCACCTTTTCTAGTGAAAGGCCTATTGGAAGAATTTTCGTCCTTAGTGATAGAAATTGAAACCACGTGCCCTCAAGGTGGGGGAAAGCAGCGAAGCTTTAATATCGTGGCTTTATAAATAGTTATTACTTTGTTTCTTTCTATTTAGTTCTTTGTAATCTAAAAGATTGTCCATTTTGCCACTGCGTAATCTGCATAGTAAATATATTTTTAAATTAAGAATTAAGATCATCAATCTTCTATTGTGTTGGTTTACATCTTGTCCAGTAGAGCTATTGTAAACATTTAGTACTGCTTCTACTTTTTAGACGCGATTTTCTTATTCAATCTATCACCTGCTTTTGTCGTCACACAAACCTCTGTCGACGCCATGCTGTATTTGAAATATTAATTGTTACTAATTCATAACTATATATTTCAGTCATTTTCAGCAAAATTTTATTTTTGCTATAGCTTATTTTCAGACTTTGAGGACAAAAGTTGAGCCAGGTTCATTGACTGTTTATGGAAGAAGTGCTCACAATACATCTTGATTTATCTTCTAGTCTAAGGCCTTCTGTCATACTGAGTGACGGTAGCTCAGTTGGCAAGGCGAGAACTGCCATTTGCTATTTCCATGAGTTGTTCCCCTCCCTGTCTTCTTTAATCTTACTGTCGGAAAAAACCACTATTTTAAAATTATTATATAAATTATATCTGCTAGAATAAAAAATACGATCAGTTTGAAGCTAGCTTAACCCTTCTTTTTGAGTTCATCGACGCGTTTCGAAGTTCCTCCATTCTCGAGACCTACTTCAGTACTGGATTCATCCGTTTGGGATTCGTCTTTATATACAGTTTAGCCCCTCTTCAGTTTAGCCACGCCCCTCCTCCAACCGGTACTGCCTCCGGCCACACGAACCTACATGTTTATTTTATTCTTGAACACTTTCAACATTTTCAGATTTTGGAATGTTATTTCTGATTGGTTGTATATTTGTTCATTAATAATATTTTCTCTGTTCATCTTTAGCTTAAAATTTTTATATTTTCCATTATATTATATCCTTTACGCCAATCCTTAAAATCCTTAATTTTAAAATATTTGTGGAGATGAAAATAATGTTTAAAACAACCATATTGCCAAGCCTCGTCAAAGTTGGGCATTTCTGTTCATTCTAATTCTGCTGACATTACTGGAATACTTTATTTTAAAAACACTTGTTTATAATTAATTGTGTAAAATTAAATGTGCCCATAAAACAATTGGTTTTTACTTACTCGCTCCCAAACTTTTTTATAAACAAATGATTCATTTGATTCGGCCTGTTTTTGAAGTGAAAACTTCTTTAGGCGCAACGAGCCCTTTTTGGACGATGTAAAATATACAAAGTTGTGGCGTCTTACAGTAAGACGCTTTTGGTTTTTGATTTCTTCTTCTTCATTGTTTTACACACGTGCTAATAAAAACCAGTAGTTAACCCTTTGACCGCCAAGGGCCGATCTAATCGGCTTTTACTAACTGTCTGAATACCGCCACAGCCGATTACATTGGCTCTCAAAAGTTGTCTGAATACCGCCATAGGCCGACGTGATCGCCTACGGCAGTTTGTCTGAACAGCGCCACGGCCGTTATAATCGGCTTTTAGTATTTTGTTTATTTAGTCACTTTTATTACCTAAACCTGTATGTTTTCTAAACTTATGAAGAGGATAAGATTTGGCCTTTCATATTGTAACAACGTATTTTTAGTTTACTTCTATTTTAAAAGTTTGTATAGCTGTGCAAAATAAATACATGTATGAATACGGTATAAATACGGAACATTTTTAATTGTGTAGGAAAAAATTCAATCTTGGTACTAAATGTCTATTACATAACAAATGAATGGGGGAAAATCTACGGGATGTGTATTGTGATTGTGGATCCATATTTATTTATAAAATATTTATGTACCGTATAAAATACCGAAAATAGGCTGTATACTTTCCCGCTAGTTTTACTGAGTCGTTCTATGATTGTTGAATGTTTTTGTCATATTATTTTTGTTTGTTTTATAAGTGAGACACATTTTGTGTAAGTTTTTAGTGAGTTCAGAGCTGTGAATCTTGTTTCTTACAACAATAGTAATAAGTGATCCTCTAAGAAGGGCTCTACTCCAAAAAAAAAAAAAAAAAACCGGGGCTTTGCGCAAAAAAACGCAAATACATATTTTAAATGTTAATATTTTTTGTTTAAATTTTCAGGAGTTATTTTCAATAAAATAGGGAATAACATAATATATAAGGTTAGAGGAAAAATATGTTTTTTACATAGTTATTAGGCTCTAAACTTAAAAATTGTATACAAATATTTGTTTTCCTTGACTTTTTCAGTTATAGTACACATGTAAAAGTGGAATTAATACCATTTTTTTGTAAATTTAGTTGTAGTAGTTTTAATTCCAAACAAAACAAGACCAAAATCATTATTCTAGCTTTGATATTAGCTAAGCTACAATGGTTTTTGTAAACGTTCGTCAAAATACCGAAAATAGGCTTGGCGGTATTAGACAATCCCACACGACAGTGGCTTGGCGCTCAATGCAATGTCTCGCTTAGTCGAACTTGGCGGTATTCGGAGCGTCCTAGTAGAAATGGCATGGCGGTCAAAGGGTTAAATGAAACAGCTGATCGTAAAAGAAGAAGAAATCGACGAAATAAAATAGGCAGTGGTAAATTTAAAGGCTTAAACTCAATAGCTGTATGGATTTAGTCACATCACTCTACCGATTAAATGGATATTGTACTTCCTAATTTTGTAAGTTGTGTTAATTAAGTGTACTTGATAATACCTCTAAGATGGACATAGAGCTTTCTCGTTTTTTTTTAAACGTCTACATTTTCTAACTTGGTTGCTATGGTAATAATTGTAAATGCATTAATGAAACGTGTGTTGGTTCAGTATAAGCCTAACCAAAAATTATATTGTTAAACTTTCAATACAAATTAGATGTTTAACTTTAATACGTTCAACGAAATTTGATATTACTTTGATCTTGACCCATTTAAAATTGAAATCTAAAAAATAACATAAATATGATTGTCCATAGACTGTCTTGTAAGTAGGACAAGATAAAAATACCCAATATTTAGGAAAACCCAATATAACCAACGATTTATATTCATGACAGTTTCCACTTTTATCTTTCACAGGCTTCCCATGACTGCTTTCTTTTCTTTTTATTTGGAATAAATGTTTTTATATCCTGATGGTATACCATAATTCTGTATTTCTTGTGATGAAGAATTCAAAGTGTAGCTTCTTAAATATAGAACATCAGTCAGCAACACCACACATTCACAAAAAAAATTATTATATCTGCAAAGTTAGTTTAGTATACTTTAAATTAAACATCAGAGAAAGTAAATTGTTTTTACTTTTCCAGGTTAATTGGACAAAATATTTATTAAGAAGAATCTCACAGCAGTTTCCGGCACAGAGTATTGTATTAGCTGATTTAGTGTAAATGAATTTGTTTAACAAAAGAAAACGAATTAAATTGTTATCAAATGTTCAGCGTTGTTTAAAATTATTTTTAAAAGTGTTACTTTTAAGTTGCAACAATTCTGTAAAAAGTAAACTCGTTAAAATAGTTTTATTAATAAAATTTAATGTTTATTCTTGTTGTTGGGTGAATTTCAATAGTGATAATTCAGTGTAGTCGGAACACTATTGGTATGGAAGATAAAAAGTCAAATAAATAGTTGCCATATCATCAGGGCATTACACACTCCATGAGGCTGTAAATGATGGCTTCTGTTGTTGCATAACTGTCACAGTATTCCAGAGTGACCTGAGAATCGCCAAAACTCACACCAACGTCCCATAACTAAAGCCTGTGTGTGGATCACAGAATGTCCTTAAAAAGAGGGTTCAAGAAGTACATATCCTGGATGGATTCGACGGTTAGAACATAAGGAGATGCGATGATGGCGATAATACAGTACTTGAGTATTGCAAACAGTGCAATACAGACAGAAGAAGTTGAGGGAAATCAAATTCTGACAGAACAAATGCTCATCCAATTCTGTTGTCAAGTTTAGACATAAGCTGCAGGAGATGTACAGCATCAGGAGTATTTTGTTTTAAATATCTAGTCAATGAGAGATTAAAGTACGTCATTTGGACCATCCATGGAGAAACAAAACATGGCCTATTGCATATACAGTGTTCATAAAGTCACTTTAACACGCCTAATTACTTTTGTCACTGAAAATAATTTAACAAAACTTTGTATAAATCTTATATTGCATAACAGGACAAATTTTTTGATATATCTGACCCTCTATGACTTTAGGGGGGTTAACAATTTCAAATATAAAGGTAGGTAGGTCATGTAATACTCACCATTGAAAAACTTATTAAAAGAGAAACAGAATGGCGCAAACTAGAGCTTTATATCTTACTTCGTTTCAAAGTCATGGACAATCAAAGTTCTGCAAAATTATATTTTTATTATAACACCAAAGCAGATTCTTGGCCATAAAAAAAATAATTTCAACCTTGTCTTCATTTGAGCGATTCATTTCTAAAAAGGTAAAACTGAGTGCTACCGCAACAAATATCAGGAACAAAATGAGGGAAGTATTGTTATCCTATCAGTACATGAAAAGTGATGCTTATCAGTTACGCATTCAGAAGAGAAAGTCAGGAGCAAAGGTCAAGAATTGTATTCCCGGTTCCATTTACATTTTCCCCACAAAGTTTTTAAGTAGGTACTCATAGAAACTCAGATAAATTAGTGGTACCGTACCACATTTAATTACAGTTTCTATTTTTAAAATGTGTTACATTTAACCTCAACCTACAAATCACTTATTCCTAAATATTAAATTAATCTGCTTTGATTTTATGATACAAATATCATTTTCCAGAGCTTTGATTGTCTATTACTTTGAAACGAAGCAAGATACTAAGCTCTAGATTGTGCCATTCTGTTTTCTCTTTTAATAAGCTTTTCAAAGGTGTCCTACCTTTACATTTGAAATTGTTAACCCCCTACCCCCTCAAGCTCCCCCCCCCCAAAAAAAATCATAGAGGTTCAGATATATGCAAAAATTTGTCCTTTTATGCAACACAAGATATATACAGAGTTTTGTTAACTTATTTTCAGTAACAAAAACTAATAAGGAGTTAAAGGGACTTTATGAACATCAAGTATAGATGGTAATATAAAACCTAGTTCATTGAGGATAGGTGTAGTGTTGATTCCAAAAGATGCGGTCGATTCTGGGTGGATTTCCTGCATGTTATGTGACGGTTTGAACCGTAAGCTACACACATGACAGTTATAGCTGGTGACGTTATCACTTGATTGATGGCTCACCCGTTTCAACAAGCAAACTAAGAATGGGACTAGATCGAAAAGCTCTAGACTCAAAGTGAATAATAGTGACATGCCGGAATAAATCTTCTTTAGAACCGATAACCTAACAGACGAATAGACTATAGAACCATAGCCAATTTGTGATCGATCAAGAACAGATCCTACAGTAAGAACAGCTTAAAACCTGTGAAATAACATATTAGAATCTTGCACAGTAGAGTTCCAAGTCTATGGTTGCATATAAGGCCTAGAAATTTAACAGTATTATTAGATTAAAGTTGAATTCCATTTAGATATAAACTACTTTATACGGCTAGTTCTGTCTATGACAAAAGCAATACGGTACGTTGTTTAGCACTGGAAACTTAAAACTTGTATATTTTTCCTAGATTGTAATCCTTAATGGTTAAATGGAGTGTTCTTTCTACGGTTACCATGTTCGAAGTAGTCACACACATGGTAAAATCTTTTTCGAAAAGAAAACAGTGAACAAGTCGCGTTAATGATGCTATTAATTGCTGCAGCAAATAATAGAACCAAATTATCCAGATATCTCTGGAATTATGCAATCAGAATCATGAGTACAAAACTCTGACATTTAAAACATCAACAAGGATTAAGGACATGTGACCTGATAAGGATGCACCCTAGGATGGCACTACAGTCATTTTCCTACCCCAGTTTCATGAGACCAAGTGTAATGGATGAACCTGACTGTGAGGTGGATTCAATTTGGCAGCAAGCTCACATCAGTTTCATAGTATAGAGGTTCTCATGCTGTGTTCTGATCAACACTTTTAACACTATGGATCTGTAGTGTCAGAAATACTAATGGCAGGTGAGAGTGTAAATGTAGTTATAGTGTTTATATTTATTTGTGTGTGGTGTGCGTGTTGTATTTATAAAGTGTTGTTTGACTCAGGTACTGTGAAGGACACCAGACCCCTCTTAGTAGGTGTAGCTAGTCTGCACCCCCCTGTGCGGGTAGATTATTAATAAACAGTCCTTCATCTTTAATGTATAAAATTGACAATAATTGTGGACAATATCGATATAATACAAATCTAATCTGAGAATAGGCCTACAGTTAATTTTCCAGAAGGCCTCGACCTTGCCACTATGGAAATACATTAACAGCTGGTTCATTGTTTGCGGAGAGTGAAGTACAGATGAATTTTTAAGATGTGAATGTATGTGCATTGGTGGCCACTGTTCTGTCCACCAACAACCTCCTACACTGGCACTCACCCTCCCAAGGGTGAACAGTTTTGTGACTTGAAAATTCATCTGTATGGAAAGTACCATAAGTGATCTACAGCATAGAGGGAACCCACTATACTAATTTCATAGTCATCGGTTAAGGCCTGGTAAAAACTTTGCCTTATATAATATACTAGCTGACCCGTATGGCGTTGCCCGTGATGGTTGGTATTTTCAGCCTTTTTAACGTAATTGTATTCTTTTTAAGTATTCAGTCAGTGAGTGGTATTTGGTTTTTATATAACTTATATAGATCTTAAATAATAAAAGCACTATTGTCATAATAATAAAAGATATGAAATTATGATTTTAGTAACTTTGATCCCCCCAAACCCCCTCTAAAATTTCGAATTTTTTAAACCCTTTCTTAGTAAGCACCTATGGCCCTAGAGGAAGCTTTTTTTTTTTTCTTTTTTTTTTTTTCCGGAGCGAGGGTGGAAGCTCTGCCAGCCAACATCAAGGGTCGGCACCTCTCGATAGTGTGGAGATCTCATCCACTAAACCTAAACCACCCCCGCTCTGTCATCGACGCCATCCTGGGACTGCTGTGGCATTACTTCAGGATGGTCGCCTGACTATCTGTATATTTTCACCTATATTCTACTCTCTTCTTCCTTTTGGCTCAACACCGATCTTGCCCATTTTGCCACTTCTCGCCACTGGTGTTTCTTGGCCATCATAAAATTGGCAATGGATGCCACCTCTGGTACTATCCCTACCTTTTTTTCCAGATCATTCCTATCTCTCTGCCATCGTAGGCAATGGAAGAACGTATGTTCCACGGAATCTTCTTCTCCACAGTATTTACACCTAGGATCTTCCCGAATTTTGAAACGGTGTAGATAGACCCCGAATTCGCCATGTCCCGTGAACAGCTGAGTTGTGTAATAGTCCATCTCTCCATGTTTCCTTTTGTACCACTTCTCTACGTCAGGGATTAGTCTTTTGGTCCATTGTCCCACTTCTATGTTTAGTGACCATCGTGCCTGCCATTTTTCCGTGGTCATCTTCCTCAGCTCCTTCCTTGGTATAAAATTCTGCGCCATTTCTTTAGCAGTCCTCTCCTCCACAAGCAGATCAATCGGTGGCATTCCTGCTATTACCAAAGCCGCCATAGTCGACACCGTCCTATAGGCACTTATTGTTTTTATTGCCATTCTTCTCTGAATTACCTCTAACATGGCTTTGTATTTTTTAAATTTAAGCGCTTTCTGCCATACTGGAGCTGCATACAGTACTATCGACATCACTGCTCCTGCTAAGACTTTTCTTTTACTACTCCTCGGACCCCTAAGGTTAGTCATCAGTCTTTCTAGGGACTTCACCACTCTCACCGTCTTTTCCGAAACCTCTCTAACATTCTCCGTCATTTTCGCACCTCTATCAAACGTCACTCCTAGGTATTTCACTCCTTTGCTTTCCATTACCTCTTGTCCTCCAATCAGTATTGTAAAGTTCCTTATACTTCTTTTAGCCACCAGCAGAACTACTTCCGTTTTATTTGGTGCAATTGCCAAATCCATCTTCTCCAGCCAATCGCAGATTTTTATTGCTGCCTCATTTATTTTGGTCTCTAAGTCACACGCATTTCTCGCTCTGGCTACAATCGCAAGATCGTCAGCAAATCCAAGCGTCTTTACTCCTTCTGGCATATCCAACTGTAGCACAACATCGTAATATATGTTCCATAGAGTTGGCCCAAGGATAGACCCCTGTGGGACACCGCATCTCATTTCCAGTTCATTGCCTTCACTTATTATTATCCTTCTATCATCAAGATAGTTCATAAGTACTCTTACTAAGTAGTTCGGCACCTTCCTCTTTATTAATATATTTACAATTTTATCCCATGATGCGCTGTTGAATGCGTTCTTTATGTCAATGGTGACTAAGGCACAACAATCTCTTCTCGCATAATTTTTAATTCGTGTGATGTCATCGACGAGCTCGTTTACCTTTTCCATTGCCTTCACCGTTGAAAAAGCCTTCCGGAAACCAAATTGATTTGGAGACAAGCCTCCGTTTCTCTCAATTGCTTCATTTATCTTGTCTACTAGTAACCTTTCAAATATCTTCCCCATTCCATTCAGCATGCATATAGGTCTATAACTTATCTTATCATCCTTATTTTTCTTAGGTTTTTCTATTAGTACCAATCTTGCTACCTTCCAGCTGGTCGGAAAAAACCCTGTAAGTAGCAGTCTATTCAGTAGGGCAGCTATTACCGCCGAATGTTGAATTGCTAACCTTTTTGTCACTTCTGGTGGTATCTTGTCTGGCCCCGGTGCTCTGCGTTCTCTCACTTTTTCCCCCGCAAACTTTACATCTTCTGCGGAAAACAGTTCTACTTCCGATGTTTCCACTTCTGGATAACTCCAGTAGATTTTTTCCCTCCTTGGAAATAGCTCCTGGGCTACCTTCATTTTCCCTTTGTCGTCCAGAGTATTAGGTTTCATTCCACGAATCTTTCCACGAACTATTTTGTAGGCACGTCCCCAAACGTCACTATCCAACTCTTGACATAGATGTTTCCATGCATCCAACTTGGATTGACTTATTTTCCTCTTTAGTGTAGCTTTCGCATCCCTGTATTTTCTATTGAGCTCAATTTTTTCCTCTTCCATATCGCTCCTATTCTTACTTTTGTTTCCTCTAACCATTTTCCTTCTTGCCACTAAGCACAATTTTCTAAGTTCTGATATTTCTGACGTCCACCAGTACACTCCTTTTTTGAATATCCATGTGTTTCGTTTCTTCTGGAATGCTACATCACATGCCGCTCTTACAGTATCGTCAAATTTA
>JAGFPH010008433.1:31452-45234 GCA_018207615.1 Philaenus spumarius
GCGAACACATAATATATATATAACATTTTATATGACACAATTGCTGCACATTGACCACTCCCGACCTTAGGTCTCACTATAAGAGTCACTACAATAGCTCATCTTTCCTATAGAAATTCGCTTAAAAATACCAAACGGCTATTAGTGCAATTTGAAATGCGGAAATCGACACAGTGTGGTCCTACAACAGTATATTTTGAATGCATCTATAACAAACATATAAAAACTCACACATTCAAAAATGATAACACAACAATTTTTAAAATGAAGGATAAAACTATGACTTGTGACACACGATCAAACAAACGTAACAGAACTAAGAAGAAGTTATTTCATGTTTACATTAAATGATATGATTCAATGTAAATGTACGAAGCACACAATGGTTACATCTAGGTTCTGTTAGCTGTGCTTTTGCTTTAAATCTTTTTGACAAATTGAATCACTCTGTTGTAGAATTACTCGAATTAATCAAAGGAAATTCCGTTTCAATATTCAACCAAACCTGACTAGTGATCTAATATAATATAACACTCTTTAATAAAAAAATGAAACTATTTCCATGGGTAACTTTAGTAGATACTGCAGGTGTTTAACTATTTCCTAATTGTATTTACTCGATCTTTACCTTTAAATGCTACAAGTATCAGAAGGCTTTGATTATTCGTGCAAAAGGGTTGTGGGAACACATACCTTAGATGTATACGAACCCGATTAGGTAAACACTGCTCACTGAACCGAGTTTCAAATTTCACTCAACCCATCGCCCTTTTCTATTTGCCGAAGAGGGCTTCCTGATGATAGACGTGGGTAAATAACCTTACGATAGTTTGTAATTTTAATTTTAGGAAACGGAAAAGTCAGTTATTAGTGAATTTCCATAGGAAAGACGAGTTAGTTATTGCAGCATTGACTCTTGTGTTGAGACCTAAGGACAGTAGTCAATGAACAGTGATCATAGCCCCCCAGAACACGTAATTATTTTATTTTAAACTGGTATACTACTCCTGTGCTTTAAATTTTTTGTTTTTATTATTTACGTATCCCTTCAAATTAGTTTTGGTTTTATAAGCGACATTGTAGCCATTGTTTGTTGAGGATACTTCGAAGTATGTGTTAAAGTGGCTTGTAACAGTTAAACAATATCAATAATTATTTAATTTTGTGTTATCTACAAACAAGGCGTAGCTTGTATGTTCAGTCTGAGTCGGCTTCTTGTATATTTTGAAAAGGTGTTTTCCATCTAATCTGGTTATTGTAAGATCTAGATAATCGATGCTGCAATTACTTTTTATTTCATAGGTGAATTTCTAGGAGGGTGTATATTGTTTACATTTATTGCCATAACAACCAACTTGGCTAATTTAGATTCAGATTATTTAGATCCTTTATGGCCAACTTTTTTTTAGGTCAGGTAATAGCAAACACAATCAAAGAAAAAGGCTTTCTATAACAAAACTCAACACCTTTCTCTATTAAAATTACATCAACTTTATTTTTTATCATTTTGAACAGTTTGAAATTACAGTACTTTACAGTATCCAATTGGGTCATATTTTATAGTTTGAAAATGGCCTCTCTTCTATATAAAAATTATCTTTGTTCTAATCAATCTGTTTGCATTTGCTCCGCCGTTGTTGAGCAAAGCCTTCGTCCACTGGAACAGTATTCGCCCAAGTAGGTGGTCGCCAGGTATGTCCGACCAATCCCAAGACATTCCTACTCGGTCGAGTGACGGACAGATCCCGTTGAAATGGTATTAGTCGGATGTAATCGGTCGATTAGTAAGACCTGTAGTTATTAGTATAGTGAGAAACTTATAAATCTCATACACCTTTGTGGGACATGCGAGATAAGATATGTACCATCGCGACGTGCAATGAAAACTTTGGTCCAGAGTCGCAGAAGAAATGGGTTTTGAAGGTAATTAAAATAATCAAAATCTGGGCTAATTCCATCATTTTAATAATCCTATCTGTAAAAATATGATTAGGGTACAAACAGCTAGATGTGCTAAAGTACATAGATCAAATCCACCCCACCGAAAACAAAGCATTAAATATGATTTACAAGTTCTGGATTTCTAGAAGTTACACAGAGTGTCTTATAAGCAAAGTGACGAACTCCAGGAAATGGTTCTACAGGTCAAAATAAAGAATACATTGTTTTCCAAAAACTCTTCGTTTAAGAGATCTGCCATTTTGTATTTTTTACAACAAAATTTTTATCTTTGAATTTTTTTAACCGATCCTTATGAAACTCGGTATAAATATTAAGGTAGAAGAGACCTACTTTACAATAAAAATTCAACTTGGTCCAATTTCAAATTTCAAAATGGCGTCCATTAAAAATGTTTAACGGAAATGGCAGGAAAACGGTTAAAAACGCAAAGAATTACAAAGAACCCTTTTTTTTAGAAAATTTTATTTTCAATCTGTCACTACCAAAAAATGAGAATCGGACAAAAAATAACCGAGATCCATTGAAATGTGTGTTAAGAGGCAGCAAAAATGCCATTTGTTTTACGGACCATTACCAACCATTTCCCGGAGTTTCTCACTTTGTCTTATAACACACCCTGTATAACATATAATAAATATGTCACACTAAATTAAAACGTAATACATTTCTTATTTTATTATTATTATAGATGATTACATTATTAAACGTATGTCTATTGTAATTGTATAAGACAAAAATAAAAACAAACCAAATATATGATTTGTATAAAAGTATAAATAACATACTATAAAGTAGTTCTTAGTTACTGGGGTTTTTTCTCTTCTTCCATGCAAAAGAATGTCATACATTTATTGCGAGTAGAATAAGCTGCGTTGACCCCACGGTTCTCGCCAAGAGAAGAATATCTGATCGTTGATTGTGTCTGGTGACAATTAAATGTGGCTATCGGATCTTTTCCTTCTTTTTCAATTATTATGTTGTGCAACAAGTATATGCATTTGACAATTTTATCAATATCATCAAGTTTTTCAATTTAAATACATGTTAAAAGAAATTTCCATTTGCTGGTCATTATTCTAAACGCACATTCTACGACCTGCCGGGCTGCATAAAGGCGCTTATTAAAAATATTTTGTGAAAGCCCAATTTTTTATGACACTGGGAAAGGTCCTAACAAGTAAGTTTTCAGCCGATAGCCCTCGTCGCCTAGAAGAACGTAAGGTACCATAATATTTGTTCCTGGAAGAGTGGATAGACGCCCAACACCAAGCGCTCCATCTTGAAATTTCTTGGAAAGGCAGGAATAAGAAAAAATACCACCGTCGCTCTCTTACGCCCAAATTGCAATAGCTATAAATAGTCCGGACCAGCTACAGCTTGCAAGATGATTTAAAAAACTGCTTATAATTTCTGTACATACTAGGCTACCAGAATGACGTGGATTTTGTATTCTCAGATGTTTTCCATCTATGCAGCCCACACAATTCGGGAATTTCCATGTATCCCAGAACTCTTGTACTATATTCTTCACTTCATCGTCTTTGGAGAAAGGCATGTGTTAAACTTGCATTTTATCCCAAATTGCTTCTTATACTTCCTTAACTATTCTGCCAACTGATACGTCATAGATTCTGAATGAATATTCCAGTGTCTTAAATGAAGAACCAGCGCCTGGAAAAATAATTTATAAGTAACTTATTACTTCATTCATTCATAGTTATTTGTATGCAGTGTTGTTATTTATTAATTATGTAGTTTTTGTTCTTTTGTTTCAGTGGATTTAGTTAAAAAGAAATGGCAAGGACTAAGGGACGTTTTTCGAAAAGAATACAACGAATGTGCCGAAGGAAAGAGTGGAGACTCAGGGACAAAGGGTGAGTTAGGGAGGTTCGTGGAGTCTGGGAGGAAAATGGGAATTAATAGTCAAAACTTAAATTATAAAAAAGACAATTATTTTTCACTTTGAAAATTTTATTCTAGGGTACAACTGAGTGTAGTAGCTTATAGATATAGAACGACAGATGTAATTACGGTTTGACTCTTGACCGAGAGATATTTATGTTTATCAAGTAAAAGGGTGTACTGTTATCATATAATGTTAAACTGATACCTTCTTGTATTTACGACATATCGTTAATTGTCAGTTAACTAGGAAGCGCACGAAAAATCACAGGCAGATTAATTAAATACACACCAGAAATACATAATTTAAAAAAAATAAGACTTACTATTTAAAAACAACAGGCTACGCTGACCTAACTAAGCTGACGAGGATTTTTAACTCGGTAAATGTGTAGTCTGAGGATTATAAAACTGTAGATCTATTTGTTAAAATTTTATATTTATATACGTTATTATATATTTAAAGAAAGATACAAATATTATCTTTTAATTCCTTTTTATTTCATATTGATAGATCAAATGATTTAGAAGATATTGATGTTATAGTGAAGAAATTGATAAGAATATGTTTATAATGTTATGCGAAGATGTACGTATGTTTCCGAAGTTTGGTCCGAAGATAAGGTCTTCTTTAAATTTGTATATACGAATATATTGGGGATAAAGGGTTGTATTTATATACAGTTTATAACCTAAAAGCAAATCTTATAACATATATAGCATACAATTATACTGAGGTTGTCTAACCTGTGTAACGTTAAGCGTTACAAAAATAAAATGAGATTGATTAAAACTGTTAAAAAAAATGATGATCATCGAAAAACTTGAAAAAATTTAAAAAAATGTTCAAACTAATAAAAAACGTTTATCACTCACCTACACTTCATTACTCTTAATTACCTTTAATACTCGTCGCTTATTATTCGACTTTAATTACAAAAAATACTTCTCTCTCTTTAACCTCCACTACAAAAATTATTCACCATATAACTCACTAACTCCAACTTACAAATCCACAGTTCACCTTAAAAAACCTTATTTTACCTTACAAAACTTCTTCACTTTAACTCTTAAAAAAAACTTAATATTCCACATATAACATATCTCTATGCTTTCTTGACTTACTATGCATATCATTACTTATAAAAATTCTTATTTACTCTTAATTTCTCAGGTTATGCGTTCTTGACTGTGAAAGTACACACTAGATAGGAAGTCATGGCTAATCAAAGGAATTTAAGACATTGTGGCGAAACAACTATGCTCTTTACTCACTCATATTGATCGAATAATTATACAGACACAAATTAATCATTATCATGAAAACAAAATAGAACAAATTATCAATAATTTACACAAGATACAAGTTACAATTATGTTGAATAGGTTAAGACGCAATTTAAAATTAAATGAAGCTAGCCTAGGCCTATCTGTAAAAAAGTTTAAAAATTTTAAATGCAGACTGGAATTATTATATTACATGGCCATCTATACTCACGAAATTGTTCAAGACACCGTTTTTACCTAGGATTTTCATGATAATTTTGAATATTTTCTCACTTTAAACGTCCTCCACACACTAAAACCGCAACCGCGTGGTCACCTTTACACAAGTTCCATTTTCTCGGCAATCACTCAATGTATTTTTACGCCTAAGCGTACACTAGCGCTACACCATTAACAATTTATGTTGGAAAGTCCATTTCTTCTCCTCCGTACTAAAAAACCACATTTCCTGCAGAAATCTCTCTAACAAGGTACACCAACCAACTCAACTATACGCCATGTTTTTTATTCTTCTAGCGGTACATCGTCTTTTTTAATCAACCAAAGTTTTACCATCGACCTGATCAAGTCTGCTCTCACACTATATGCACTAATATAGACGTTTGTGTTATAATTTGTTTTTTACATATGTTTTCTTCCACTTTATTATTGTTAATTATTTAAAATTGTTCATTATGTGACCATTTATTTACCTTTTTAATTGTTATTTTCAACTGCACCACTGTTTTTAGTTATTATGAGCTCTTCTACACTTTATATACATTATATACTTTTACTCATTAATGTTTTTAAGTCTGCGTTTTATTCTTTATTATATAGTCTACTTATTTTTTATTTTATGTTTATCTGAATCATTATGTTTTAACTATTTTGCGTCTTAAATGAATTTATATATGTATATATGAATTATAAATATTTATTATTGTATATTGCGTCTCTTTATCTACCAGACCATCCTTCTATGTTTTAGTCGTTATGGGAATTACTTGTCAAACTTATAATATTTCTGTTACATGGACTGTAAGTGTCACACCTGATAGTCTCAATGTGTTGTTATTCCAATATCCAAACTAAACTAATTACGCTACGTTTACTGCACCTGTGTGTATGTTTATCGTAGGGATAATCAGGATAATGTTTGCCTAGAAACTTAGTTTCAGATTTTAAGTGACCTGATAAACACAGTTTACACTATGTTGAACAAATGTTAAGTTAGCAATTAAAATATTTCTATAAATCAACACTTTGATATACATGTAATGCAATTACAAAATGGATATGTATAACAATTAATTTCTTGCAACGAAGAAAAATGAATCGCTACTTTCATAAGCCAAAGTTAACAATGGAAATCTTTAAGAGATGTTGTGGTTTTAAAATGTTCTTTTAAAAATAAACAATAAAATTAAAATTATTAATCAAGTTACGTGTAAACATATAAACAATAATTTAATAAAATCGATCAAAGCGTAACATTCCATAAAAATAGGCTACCCTGTTCAAATCCACGTGGTGCAAAAAATCCACTAATATATTACGTACACTTAGCGCCTTGGTAAGTAGTCAAATTCAACAGATAGTTGGTTGATACCCTAAAACATATAATCTTATTTTGGAAATTCAATCAACTCACGTCAGCGGTTCAGCTGCTTACCGGCTTACTGGTTTGAAACATTGTTTAAAATTCTACACATAGTCTACACAGCAAAAAAAAGCTAAGAATATAATTTTAAGAATCATTTAAAATAACTGCCTATGTCGTATTATTGAATATATTTCCTTTTATAACAATTACTTCACCTCATCCAATTTTAGTCCGCTAACACAAACACGAGTTAATATTTTATTTAAATTTCTCCACAAACTATAAATTAAAATACCATAGTTGTTTAGCTAAATAGGTTTCTAGTATTTAAAAGAGTAAAAAAGATATACTCTATTTACATAAAGTACGGAAACATTTACATTTTAAATGAAAAGGTCAGAAAATTGGATAAGTAAAAGTTAAATTTGGTTCAGTGAGCAACGTTTAACTAATCAGATACATCTAAGGAATGTGTTCCCACAAGCTTTCTGCATGAGAAATCAAAGCCTTCTACTACGTGTAGCAATCAAAGGTAAAGTTTGTGCAAATAGCATTAGGAAATAGTTGAACACCTGCCAACTCCTGGGTAATCATGACAACTTCTGTTTTGTATGAAACAATAATACCTCATGCGTATTGCATTATATTATACACTAGCTGTGCCACTAACATGTATTTCAGCCGATCATCGTGAGTCCACAATACAACGTCACATATACATACAGACCATTACAACTCTATCTGAACCATGCCTTACCCAATATTCTGCTGCAATTTTCTCCCGATTACTTCCAGGCGCGTTTATGCAATGTTGATACATACTTTCAGTTTTCTTTTAGCACATTCATTTTACTTAAAATTGACTATATGCTTTATTTGTAAACGGATTTAAATAAAACAAAGAGTAAATGTTAGCCTAAACTTATCTTAATTCATAATTGGTTCAGCCATTGTAGAGATTAGTGCGCACAAATGCACAGACAAACAGAAAAAAAGCCTGTTAAAGATGTTGTTACAAATATAGGTTAGTAGATGGTGAGAAATGTGTTATGCTATTTGTAGTGCACGAGGACGGTGTTATAAAAGCCTGGCTGGTATTTACAGCTTTATTACACATGGACGAAAATAGCTCCTCCTTTAGATATTCCCCAGGAGAAAAATAAATCACCTAATGAGAGTGGTGAGATTAACTCACGATCAATAAATGAGAAAGAATTGTTTTTCGGTATTTTTATCAATAGCGTTCTTTCTACTGAGCATATTTTTTTCATTTAAACCTACGGATCTCTTACTTTTCAAGATGTTAGTGTATTGGAGCACAAACAAGAAGAGAAAACGCAAAGATTTTTTAGCAGGTGTAGGAAAAAGTAAAAATATTATTCTTTAAGAACATTTTCGTGCCGCTAGAAGGGTACCTTTGAGTGAAAATTTTTTTGTTGTTTAGCTACGAAGAAAATGAAATAGTCAAAGTAGTATATTGTGACTGTCCTTCTGAATATACTGTAATAGTTAATTAATTAATGTTTAAATAGTTAATTGTATTGAAACATGGTAGTTATGTAAAGTTTGTATTACTAAAACACAAGCAGTGAGAACTTAAATCGTTGTTACTACATATACAGGGTTGGGAAAAAGTATGGTATATATTTAATAATTTGAAAACTGTTAAGCAAAATGTAATGCAAATTTCAGTTACGTATATGTCACTATAACCAGTAATTTGACTTGTTTTTGGCATGAACTGGCGACGGCCCAGGAAAAAATATAGAAGTATGTTTCTCAATCGTTCTACGTGTTCTTTGGGGTGCTGAATCCGAATTTCAACTTTGTTACTTCCCACCTTAATCACTCATTTTGGCCATATTGTGCAGCCGCTAGATCGCGTTGAAACTTGATGTCATATTACGCGAAAATGCTAAATGAAGAGTCCTTTATCCAAAACTCAGTAGAGACATATATTATCACTATGTGCTTATTAAAAACTATTTATTTGTGCTTTATAATTAATATAATACATGTAATTACTTTCTAACTATACATCAATTTAATTTAATAATTAATATAATTAATTAATGACATCAATTTTAGCGGCCAAACCGTTCAACCAAGAAATAAATTTCAGGGGTGCTTTTTGTAGGAACTTAAAGAAAATAATTTTGTATAGAATGGTCTACCTCGAAAACTGCATAGTTTTATGACTTTTTGGCAAAAATACTGAAAAAGTCGACAATTTTGAGTTTTTTTTGCTATTTTTGTTGTATACCTTATCCGTGTGAAGTAGCAAAGTTGAAATTCGGATTCAGCACCCCAAAAACCCATATAGAACGAGTGAGAAAAACTTTGTCAGCCCCTGGAGACGATTTGGCTGAAGTAGTAAACATAGGTCGAGTTGTAGCCAATTTTGAAGGCCTTTGTTAATTATAACACATCAATGCAAACCCGACAGCGATAGCACGATTCAATAGCTTATCAAAGGTTGTAATACTACGCAACTAATGTTTCTTAAGCCTCGTCCACACTTGCAGACTGTGTATGCAAACAATCGGCCGACAGTCTGGAGACTGTGATGTATGCGATAATTGTACAAGAGGGGGAGATCGCGTCATATCGCACGATATGTCATCCGATATATTAATAAACGCCATTGCCTGCAAACCAGTACCTTTTCTCGCCAGCCCTAACTGACGCCTTTCCTGATTACATATTCACTAGCCAGTCTTGAACTCACCTTCCTACCAAGAGTACGCGTCGTAGCATAAGCAAATATAATGTGTTTCATTTAGTGAACCCAACCTAATTTTTTTTTTTTTGTGTTTAACGTCCTACTGTTTTGCACTTAAGGCTAATGAAGACGGGACCTACAGTTTTACGTGGAATCCGAACCACAGCCAACGATGTCTGTTAAGAAACCATTTAGAAAATTATTCGGGGTCAATGGGAATTGAACCTAATCTAATAATATACATCCAATATATTACAGTGGCGAAGAGGATGGGATTATTAATAGCGATTATTAATAGTGTTATTATAAACGCGGTTATAAAACAATTTTAAACGACTTGAAGACGTGCTAGGAAGGTTATCACAATATGTTTGTGTAAGTTGTTGGTAGTATACTGTCGTAACTTTGCTGGTTTGTTAGGTTAAGCATGAGGGTCCTTACAGAAGGGCTACGACAATATGCGTATTCATAAAAGACTTGGAAGGAATGCTCGTCCTGGGGGGATCAGCCCCCAGATAACGAGGAAAGTAGACCGTGCTGCCGGGATCAGCCAACAGATCACAGTAGGAAGGACTCGTCCTGGAGGGATTAGCCTCCAGATAACGAGGGGAGCAGACTGTGCTGCCGGGATCAGCCGACAGATCACAGTAGGAAGGACTCGTCCTGGAGGGATCAGCCTCCAGATAACGAGTGAGGAAATGTGTAGGAAGTTTTGCCAGGAGTAAAGAATTAACAAGAGTTTTTGTTAGATAGGTAGTGTGAAGAGAGAGATGTTGTTCAGGCGACTCTGTGAAACAGAATGAGGTTGTTAAGCATAGCAGCCAGTTTTATAGCGTAACCCCTACCCGTATTGCTACATCTCTCTCTCACCCTTGGAATGTTTTATTTACATTTGGTTCTACAACAAATAATACAATATTTACAATACAGATAGCGTAAACGATAACTTGAAGAAGTAGCGGTTCGCTACATTTACAAATTGATAACAAATGGTTTAGAGCGGATGCTCTTCCGGGGTGAGTTATTTCCCCCTGCTTGAAAGGTATAGCTAGTCTTGAGCTCACCTTCCTACCAAGAGCACGCAGTCGTAGCATAAGCAAATATAATGTGTTTCATTTAGTGAACCCAACCTAGTAATATACATCCAATATATTACAGAGACTGTCTGCCGACAGAATTTCAAAATCTGTAGGTGTCATCCTCGTGAAGTTCCAAAAACCTGCACCATCTTCTAATCGGAGGTTATATAACAAATTGCGGCCATAATAGGAACCTTCTTCGAAAAACTTGCGGGTCCACCATCGCCTCTTTCATGGTAAATCAGTCACATGATTTAGAAAGACAAAGCACACACAAGCTAAAACCACGGCATATTCAGTCACCATGTCGTCAAACACTGGCTTTCTGGTGTGGACGCAAAACACGACGGAGACTCGAATCACAAACTGTGTCGGCAGACAATCTGCTTCAGTCTACCGACAGTCGGCAGACAGGCTGCAGACAGTCGGGCGATTGTTTGCATACACAGTCTGCAAGTGTGGACGAGGCTTTAGGGATCTGAATGAGATAAAAGCTAGGATTTCAGATCCCTAAAGCCTCGTTGAATTTTAGTCGAATTGTGGAAGCGAAATAATCAAACGATATTTTCGAATTATTGTAAGATGATTTTGTACAAGTAGCAATCAAGGTTAATAAGCAACCTAAAAAACTTGTAGTGTGCTATGTATTATAAATCATTCTGCATTGTCATATCTTCATGTATTCACCCCTTTGATCAATTATTTTTAAATAATATCTAATATCCACTCAAAGGTTTTCAGCATTCCTTCTGCTCAGAGTTGTTATAAAATATAACCATGAACACATATTATAGGCTTGGTTTTTTGTTGAATTTGTTATGCTATGCTGAACAGATGTATTAATTTAAATTATTATTCCTATGCACTATACTGGCATATGTACTGGCTGATTAAAACAGATACTAACTGTGAAATATCCCTTGTGATAACACTAGAAGTAGCTATAGCGTTACAAAGGGAATACTTGACATAGCGAGTGTTTTGAAGCTTTAAGGACCGGAGAGATGGAATTGAATATTGTTCAACACAACTCTTGTACGAATTCCTACTTAGATGTAACATGATATTTCCTAAATATATGACGCTGCGTGGATTGTGACTGTCACTAAAGGCGCTTTACAACTCATTATTATGTGAATCGTTTGAATTATTTAAACTCATTTAATTTTTTAAATAAGTTCAAAATGAAAGTTTATAGATAACGGGTTTGTGTATTGTCAAAAACAGTGGAATAAAACGGCTCAAGTATTAGTGAGATAGTAAGTGAAACATTCCTTTAAGGTAGGCGCGCACTTCTCGTCATCGGACGCAACGTAGGCGGATCGGATTTATTTTTACGACTGCGCTCACAGGATTCGGAAGTTCGGCTTCCCAGTCATTAGTCACGTGAGTATAAAAGTATATTAATTTAATTGCTGAAAATTTTGTTTTTGTGAATTGTGTGTTCATTATAAAGCGTACTTGCAGTATGGTTAGTGAATATGAAGAAGAAGTAATTGTAGTTAATTGCTTGCTGGAAGAAGAACAAGCGAACGAATAGAAAGGGGTATGAAAACGATCAATTTGGATTCTCGAAATCAATCAGAAGAGACAGGATTGTGAAGAATATCACACATTATTTCCAGATCTGATTAATGAGGATGCCAGATTGTTTCAATACTTCCGTATGACTAGTACCCAGTTTTTTTAACTGCTGTACATCCTGGGACCACATAATATAGAGAGGCAAAATACTACATACAAACGTGCAATTTATCCTCAAGAGTCAGATTGCCTGGCGCCTCGAGAATCCTCCGAGGCTGCGTCCGATGGCGACAAGTGCGCGTCTACCTTTATAGATTGTCCCTCGAACAAACTGAGACAGCTTGATCCTAACAAAGGTCTGGAAACGCTTCTTTTGCCAGCTATCCGCCATTTTGTTTTTTATACTAAATCAATGTATATCTCTAGAAAGGCTTACGAAACTTTACAAATTACTCATCAACGTTAAGAACTACTTTCACAAAAGTAATAAACAATTTTTAACAACACATTTCAAAATGGCACCCACTTAAACATTAAATGAGAGTAACTAAAAAAGTTTTTTTTTATTAAAACAATCAAGAGTGCATTTTTGTAGCCAGTTTAAATTCCTATCGAATAGAAAACTGTCAAAAGTATCAATCAAATGGTAATATTAAAACAGCGTACAACTTTGTTAATTCACCCACGCTTTGTTCCAGCGGACGCTGTACACGGTACTAACGGAGAAGTGGGACATCAATTACTCATTCAATTAATTTAAATAATTTAAATTTCCATAAAAAAGCTTTATAAAATACTCCGAGTGTCTTAGTTTCAACTTGAAAGTCAAAATAAATCGAAATTGTACAAATAAAAACATTATTGCGGCTAAGGCCAGTTATTGGAAAACATCAAACTTTTATTAAAATATTGAGTCTATTTTTATTGTATAATAAGCTGACATTTAATTTCCACTATAATATAGACAAGAAGAATGATTTTTAATAAATTATATTATGTGGTCGTAATTCGACCGATTTTGGTTAAGTAATGAAATTCAACTTGTTTTCGCGTAATTAATTGGAATTTGTTATAAGTATGAAAATTCGTTCGATAAGAGGAAAAGAGTGGGAAAGGGAAAAGAGGAAGCTTGATGGAATTAATGGTAAGTATTTAGTAAACATGTGAAATTCCATAGAATTAAACGATTCATCTAATAAACGGTAGAATAATTTAACAAGCAAATAAAGATAAGTGATAATTCAATTTGAAAGTAATGGAAAGAACGCTAAGTATTTGTTTGGAAATTTGTTTTATATTTTCTTGCGCAGGGAAGGTCACATGTTATTAGCTCATACAGCCGTCAATGTGATCAAAATGATTTAATTTATTAATTGATTGGTGCATTTTGTGTGGAAAATCATGTAAATAGAAAATATAAACCAATGGCCTACTCAAATAAGTTTTATATTGCTTGCCATAGCAACCAACTGCATAAAAGATAAAACAGCTCATTTGGATAACTAGCTTAGCAACAAAATTTTATTTTAGGCCTACTTTATTTTATTTGTCTTATGACTAGAAGTACATTGTTGTCACCTCACATCACAGGCATTACGTCACGGACTTTACTCGTGAGCTCACGTGATAAATAACGGGGCTCCCACACTTTCGCGAGACGTGAGCTCACGTGAAAAATAACGGGGGCTCCCACACTTTCGCGAGACGTGAGCTCACGTGAT
>JAGFPH010008433.1:45334-55545 GCA_018207615.1 Philaenus spumarius
GTCCTAAATCCTAGGCCGCAAGGTCGATGTGCCAACACGCAAAGCGCAGTCTATAATCCGAGGCCGCCAGGTCATGGTGCAAACTCGCAAAGCAAGTGATTTTAAATTTTGTATCATACATGGCCAATGCAGACGAGAAAATAGCTTGGTTCAAGTAAAAGATACAGTAAGCATTATAAATGTATATAAAAAATATTAGACGCAATAATTTTCATAGGCCTATATATGAAAACAGACACAAAGAAAAATAATAATTCAAACAAAGTGAAACAATAACGAACATTTAATAATCAAAAGGCAAAAATAATTTTAAAATAAAATTGTAAAGGCAGATATAAATTTTATATAACATAATGCATCACATATATAGGAAGAGTGAAAGTGTTTTCATGCAACAAGTGATATATAAACACTTTTAGTGATTACAAACAATATAAAAAGTGATACAAGAATTAAAATTAAAATAAACAATGATAATATTATGTTCTACAATTTAAAAATAAACAAAATATATAAACATCAAGCTACATAAAAAAGTGTTATAACATCGAATGTAGATTAAACAGGTGATTAAGTTAGTCTCCGTGCTAGACAGTATGTTCTGAGTTAGTTTCTCCTTCTCATTTGGTCAAGCAATGGTGAAGGTTGTGTCAGAGATATAGTTGAATGTTTTTGAGTAGAAATCAAAGGATATCTGGGACATCTTTGAGTTTTGGAGTGTGTAAATTGTAGTGGTTTGTCGATGAACATTGTACAAGGTTAAAATCGTCATGTACATAAGGTGATTTTGGAAAAAATGTCGTATTGAGGTTTGCCACATGTGCTGGTAATGTGAGGCTACAAAAAACAGTTTAAGTGCATTGAAAAACAAAGTGAAACAGTCAAGATACTCATGAAACGCAAGTATTAACACTAAAGTATTCAAATATTACTCAAAATTGAACTTTTAAAAATTGTTAAATTCTGCAAGATAGATCTTAAAACATGATCACAGTAGAATAACTTTTTTATCTGCCTGTAGCTATAATTTTTTTGTAAATTGGAAAATTGATTAATTTGCATTGCGTCTTTTGTTGAGCTCAGTATGTTTAATGTTATCGTTGCTTTATGTGTTATATATTTTGATTTTGGTGTACATAATGTTGATTTATATGTGTTAAAGTAGACTTTATTGTTCGCCTGCGATGCTCTGAATTTCATTTCTATACCATGATACCACTCGTACATAAGTACTAATTCAGTCAAAAGAACTACCCTATGGAAGTAAATGTAAATTGATTTGATTAAATGGTAAACTAGGCTAAAAAACATGCTGTGACCTAGTGATATGGAATGTAGGTCAATAGGCTAGTAAAGAAACAAATTGAGGTTGGATTTTTTAATATTGTATAATTCTTTAAGTTAAGTGTTGTGATCAATGGTAACGTACATAGTCTCTAGAAGCAAATAGCCTAGGCATACCTACAGTCCATCATTTTTAATAAATATTACATTTTTTTAATTATTTTAATAGTCAAAATCTAATAATGCATTTTTTATACAGTTTAAACTGATTAATATTTTTATTGCAATGACCCACGTTGCAATATGGCGCCCGAACTGGGACTAGCAAAAAGCAAGGCTCACGTCGCAATTTAGGAAAATTAAATTCTTGTAATATTAAAAATAATAGGCTATGATAACCAGGAGTGGCTTTAGAAACACGAATAAAAAGAAATATCTCATATTTAATTTTAAATATCCAACAATTTACTTATTTAGTTATTTTTTCGTATACTAAGCTTATACGTATTTAAAAAAAAAATTAACTTAAACTTTAAGGCACATCTACAAAAACACCAACCTAGTTAGTACACGCTTCTGTTGTTGGTAAAAAAATAACCAAATAGTAAGCGATCTTCTAAAACCACTAAAACAAATTAACCTTGAAATGAAACAATTTCTCCAAACCGAGTTTTTAAACGCAGTATTATTTTAAAAGCCACAAATGTTCTACTCCGTATTTATTGCAACATATCTGTTTAAAAATCAAATATCATCGTGCGTTATATGAAACTTAATCTCCCTCCGGCTTCTTTCCATTATATAATCATAATGAAATTGGAAAAGTTGCCTGCAATCCCCAGCTCTGCTTTAATCAATATGTAAATAAATCAGGTTAATTCCTTTGTTCAGTGTGTTATACTAGTCAGGCCTATAAAATAATATAACCAATACTATACAGGCTACCTTATTGTAAAGAATGCATTTACAATTTAATAGTAATATTTCTTAGTTGACTCTTCTGTTTATTAACTGTGGGGAACGGGATCGCAAACTCTACTCACGATTTCTTGATCATTAAATTTAACACCAGAATTCTTGCATCAAAACTAATATTAAAACTAATACGAAAGCTAACATTAAGACTTACATTGAAACTAACATTAAATAAACATTCCAACTAACAGTAAAACTAACATTAACGCTAATAAAACGAGACTGTAAAAAATAAAGCCGATAAAGTATATTCACTTATCATCATCAAAACATCTGATTACATTATTAAATAAAAAGATTATTTTATGAAAATCAACATAACTTAGATAGTAAACAACCAATTATTAATTTGTATCCTACACTCAAACAAAAAGAACTAAATCTCTATCGTCCACAGCTCGTAGAAGCAGTTACTCCATTTTACCTCTTAGACGCAAGTAATCGAAATGTAATTAGTTTTTCTTTCTTATAAATATTGTAAAATAATACATGCCAAGTTTTAGGCCTCTATCTTTATGAGAAGATTAAGAATAATTGTTTGTTATCCAAAAGTAGTTATTTAATTCCATTCCTTATACATAAATAATCTAAGTACAAAGGGGTTTTACTTTTCTATGTGTATCATTTAAACATATGATTTACAAAATTTCTAGATTCGTGAGGAGTATAGCTTACTTATATTGAATGATGGTAGTTCTTCCACTTTTACCCCTTAGTAGCTTAATGTAGAGACTTACAGAGGCAAAAAATGTTTAATATAATATAAGACTTCTTTTATATTTAAAATAGCATTACCCATTAATTACAATGACATTCTCCTAGGACAACTATCGTCACTTAGTTAGTGTTTGATGATAAGTTATTCTGTAGACATTACTTTTTAGGTTAAAAGTAGCAAAGCCAGGAAGTTGATTACAGTGTTGAACGTAAAACTAGGTTAAGTATGAGTAATGTTCAGCTTCAATGACTCTGGAGAAGATTACAAACCTCCGAGGTGTGTGCCGCCTTAAACATTCTGTAAGCCAACTAATAATATTACGATGAAATTAATTAAAGGCGTTATTTGTAAAATACGCGTCAATTTTCTTTATCAAAATAAAAATATATCTGTTCTGTAAAATTGCAAAATGTAAATCATTAAACATTATATTTCGTTTGAGATTTAATTTTTAATTTTGTATTTCTATTTGTTGTATTTCATTCCATATACTCACTCACGCGGAAAGTAGCAACCAACCAAATTAGTTTTTGCTCTTGGTTTCGCACATAAATAATCTAAAAGAATATATTTTTGTTTAATCTAAGTGCCCCAAAATGCATACTTTTAGGGGAGCTTGTGGTTTTTTAAAATTGTCAAATGTAAACATATTAAAAAAGTTGCATCATTTTAAAAGTATCTTAAGAGTAATTTGCGAAACTTAAGTAAACATCTAAACCGTTAACTTGACGATAACTAACTGTGGTTAGAAGTTTTAATTTTGTAGGAACATAATAACTAATGCAGTCGTGCGTGTTCTTCGAGCGCTTTTTAACAAAAAGGGAAGCCATATAAAAAGTATTTTTATTTCTAGTACGCCATTGTGAAATAGTTTTGACGACGGTTTAAATACAAGAAAAGTACAAGTTTAAAAGCCCTGCAAATTGATATCCAGCTCCTCCTTTATTCCTATAAATATATAGCGTTATCTTTTCCCACAAATTACAATTTTTAATGTCGGAAAACTTCTGGATAAATTTGTAAATTATACGAAAATACAAATTAAATTAAAAAAGGAAGTAGAATAAATGCCGACATTTTATGAAGTTTAGGGCTAAAATACTAAATCTTCAAAAACAACCACTCGTCTAAAATATGCGGCTGGGGTCTGTAAATGCGGTGTAAGCCGATTCCATTCGGCAGTATTTCCATATCGCCAACGTGTACAAGCTTTACTACCGACATATGATTGCATTCATTCCATTACTGTATTACTTAACAAATGTTCATATAACCAACAGTTTGTATAAAATATTTTTACTAAAGATTGTATAAACAACTTTCACAATACACACACGTTGAGTGTGACGAAAATCCTCATACAGTATTCCATTCAAGAAGTCAACACAGATTTGAATTGAATGTTTGGGCAACAGCAATCTACATTGGTAATGTATTTGGACCTTTCTTTCTGCTACGTAGTTTAAAAGGTGACTAATTCATTACAAATACATTACCCGACATTTTAGAGGACGTTTCTTTCCATACATGTGATCCATCCTAAATTGCTCGCTTTGCAAATGAAGTCAGACAAACACTACACGATCGTCTTAATTAAATTAAACATTATAATAATTAATAAGACCTAATAAGTATTACCAAATTTCCAACATTTCATATTTATTCACATTTTTATTACATTAGAAAAACTAATTAATATTAAATTATTTTAGTTCATAATAACGTTACAATACCGGTAATTTGTTTTTGCAGTAATTCTGGGTATTGGCAACTACCGAGAAATACATTTTAGCCAAAATCTCTGTTAAAAAACCCGTTGTGTTTATCGTTAACAAAGTAAATTTTTTTGTCTCCTGTAAATTTGTTTGTAAAGTTAGCGGTTTTTTAGACAGACCGACAGATTATATATTCAAAAGAACATTTTGGTTTTTCGTACAGTGATAAACGGTTACTCAAATAATATGTTTACAAAATTTAAGCCCAATATCGTTTCTACTTCTACAAAATATTAAGCATTTTGTACAAAAAAAAAAAAAAAAAAATACGAATAAGTTGAAAACAAAGCATATGTTCACTGGACATTTAATTTGTTCATCAGTATGTTATGTAGAATCCCTTCCCGGAGTTTGGCCTCGTCTTTAATTAAAATAGACAAATATTTGTATTAGTTTCAGATTAGAACATTAAGCCAATTAATTTTGTAAAACTATTGATTTTTATTCTATGACTTGATAAAATAGGTCTTTTAAAGTATTATATCTTTAAATGGGAATGTGAGGTGTTTCTCCTACTCCAATAGCTAGTCTTTCTAAAATATTAAATTCAAATTTCTAGTCCAATTTTTGCCAAAAGGTTGGGTGTATAATAAGAAGTTAAGAGTACAATATGCTTTATACGAAACCCGAAAATATATACAAAATATTCGAAATTCGAAATTCGAAATTTGTAACTGGCCGTCGTACTAGAAAAACGGCTGATGTCATCGCAATTTTAAAGACACCAATACATACAAAATATACATTCCTTTAAAATGAGAATCAAGAAGTCCTTCATTATCCATATTTGTATACATACACTGTATGTCAAATTTGACTTCCCTTCGAATTACTGTTAAAAGATTTTAATAGTGTATACAATTTCAGCATCTATATTTAAAGTACAATGTTAAGGATAATTATCTATTACAAATAACTTACACAAATATTATTTAGTTTATTAATTAAAAATACTCTCAGTAAATAACTGTAGTTAAAATCGGTAATGCAAGATTATTTCCAACTAAGTGTAAAGATTATGAATTATGTATACAAGAGATTAAATTCAGTGTCGGTTAGACGGAACTCACAAATATATTACGTATAAATACTGTACACTACAGTTTTTAGCTGAATTTATATTTTTTCAACTAAATCTAAACCTAATTGCTAAGAATGTATTTAAATGGTTTACATATTGTAAATAAAGTGGTTTAAATGGTTTAAATAAAGGTATACCTCTAAATTTCCCAACCTAACTACATTTATTAACCACAATCTTTCGACTACAGCTCCCTAAATAACACTGCTGCCTAAATTTTGTTTAAATGGTACTTCTGAGCTCGATTTTCAGTCATGTAAATATGCTTTTAAATTAATTAAATACAGTAATATTTATATTTCTTATTTTTCGTACCGTATTTAACTTGTTTTGTAAAACAAACTTTAATTAAAATATGATTTTAAAACTGCGCAAATGTGTTGTTAGTTGTAAAATTTGTTTTATTAGATAACGCTTATAAAGAACAACAATGTTTATAGTATCCGTAAATTTTTACTATAAAATTTAATTAAATAAAAACTGTTGACGTGAGTTGTGCGAATTTCCAAAATTAAGTTTATATGTTTTAGGGTTTCAACCAACTATTTGGAAAATTGTTCTACTCATGAAGACGCTAATTATGTGCCTGCATTTACGAAAAATATGAGTAGAGTTCTTCTTTCCGATCGCAGCGGAAAAACTCTTTTGAGAGTACGCATCTTGTATTGACCTTTCGGCCTCAAGCTGCCCCATGGTAAATTACCCCGCGTATATTTGAACAGGGTAATTTTATTGTATTAAGTCGTTTAAGGGCACTCCGAATGCCTATCTTCGACCATGTTAGCTATAATACACATAACTTAAGTTGTAATTAAAATAGGCTCATAATTTTTTTTTCTAAATTGTACCTTTTTCTAGTTCCGTACACTAGGAAATAAAAACAAATTATAAACCTAAAAGTTATGATTAAAAAAAAAACACTTTTTTTATGTTTTTATTGTTATTATTATTATATAACTTTTTTATTTGTTGAAATATTTAAAAAAATCCCGTGTTATCAACTAGATAATTGTGTTACAGACATTTGGTAAAAATTTGGTAAAGATATCTTAGATAGTTTTCCAGAAATGTGTATTATAAATAACAAAAACGTGATTTTCGGGAAACGAGCAATAGGTAAAAGCCAAAATTTCAAAGTTTTATAGGTAGCCTACCTTTTGCTAATGGCCTCCTGGACAGTATATGGGGTTGTTTGGGTCTTTTTCAGCAGCATATATGTCTTCCAGCTTCCTCTTCACTAAAGTTCTTTAAAATAACTCACTGTACAATAATGAACACTATAAAAGTGTTTGTGAAGTACAGCGAATTCAGGTGGCCTCTAAAGCCATTTATTTCCATGGTAACGCTTACATTATTTGTTTTTTTTTTTTTTTTTGGACATAAAGATAGTTATAACCATATCATGTTGTATATTTTTGGAAAGAGGAAGAACAGGAGAATAAGAAATCATAAAAAACTAAAAATCGATCAACTAATTTTTTTTCTCATTTGGAGTGCCCTTAAAAAACAAAATACGTGCATTCGTTAGTTGGACTTTCATTTACTGACTTGGAATATAAACTTTCTGTGCGAGTGCAGAATTTGAACGAAATCAGACTTAAGTTACAGCCGTTAGAGAGCGAACACATATAATTTTTAATAACGCCTCAAAACGTGTTCCGGGGACCATGATCTAATCGACCACTGCAGCATTACGTTTATATTTTAATACTATAATCTTGAAATAATGCGGATGTAATAAAAATAAATTTGGCATCAAGTTTGTCACTTAAACTTCTGCCATGAATCGTTCTCTCGTATACTAAGCAAATTTAAAAAATATGATTTCGTCAATTAACTGTTGTAGCCTATAACTGAAGACAACTTAACAGTTAAGTTACACTTAAACAATATCAAATAAGGCTAATTTGCGAGTGTCTAAATACGATACAAGATAATTAAGAAACCTGCCTTTCTATATTTAAAGTGCTGATTAAAATGTAACTGTTACGTATAAAGAGTTTTTCCTGTTTGTATTTTTAACTAGTCTGTAAACAAAGTTGTGTATTTCATACTGTACTCAATAAATTAAAATCAAATTCTCGTTTAGACGAAAATCACAGTATACGTTCCGACAGATAAAATTTAAATGTATTTATTCTCAACAAAATGCTTAGTAAACGAGTTGGCGTCTCGCATGGTATTAAATACATTTTATGTTAATATCTCCACAGCCCCCCTTTACGTTTGGGAATTTTATTCCAGCATTAAAATGTATTGTGTGGCTTGAACGTATAAAAATTAATACAAAATAAAAAGGTTTTAGTTTTTATTGTTTTTTGGACTTACATTTTTACCCTCGATTTTTAATTACTGGGCTACACTATAGGACCTAGATACTATAATGATAATCTGAAGAGAATATTAGTCAAACGGTTAATTATATAAAGGTTAAAAATATACATGCAACTTCTGACTGGATCGTCCTTTGTCGTATTCTACTGACAAATACCTTTAAAATGGGGTATAACTTGACCCAGCCTTGCATTAAAACGTTTCAAGACGTCCCCCGGTCAAGCCAAAAACAAGTAAAATACGTCAAACTATTGGCTGTATTAAATATACTAGAGACTTTTGCCCAACCCTGTATATGCAAATAAGCTTGGATTGTGAGAAGATATACTTAATAGAATAAAACTAGAATACAGAATCTCAAACGCGTTTCAACGACAAGGTGGCCATCTTTAGCTACAATAGTCAAATACGTAGCTAATACAGGAATTAGAACGCTTAGAAAGCTGCATCGGAAAGATAAGGGATAGTAATTTAGTTCTCTAACTCATATTAAAAAAAAATCAGCTCCACAAGAATCTATAATGATTGAAGTTTCAAACATAACCCCAAAGTATAATCTACGCTGGGGAAGATGGTTGAAACCAGCTGTTATATTGTATGTTACTCAGGTACGTACAACCGCTTTTATAGGAATTGATTTCGCTTTGCTGTTTTGATGTTTTCCTACTCTATTGTTACGTTTCTTTTATCGTTTATTTTTAACTCAAAGCACTTGATAACCGTAAATTGTGCGATGTAAAGAGTTACGATAAATCGACCCACGTGTGAAGCAGTAGGCCTAAAATATAACTCCATAAGCGCCAGGAATAAAACATTCCAATCGTAAACCTGCTGGAAAGTTCCTATAACGCATATATTGATGTAGTTAAGAACTGGTTCTGAAATCATGGTAATGAAATAAAAACTGTTTAAATTTGAAATTTAGTCTTCATTTTATAAATAAGTGATGTTAGTCTAATACAACATCCAGAATACTAAAGTAATTTTCATCTTAATATAGGCCTAAGTTGGTTATCCGAATCAGCCGTTTTATCTGTTATTTCATGCAGTTGGTTGCTATGGCAATACGTGTATATATTGCCGTTAAAGGTAGAAACACACTGCCGTCACGTTACTTGAGCCCACGTAATGTCACACTGTCCACATATTTAGTGTGATATCATGCTAAGAAGTACACTGCTGTCACGTTACGTGAGCCCACGTGATGTCACACTGTCCACATATTTAGTGTGATATCATGCTAAGAAGTACACTGCTATCACGTTACTTGAGCCCACGTGATGCCACACTGTCCACATATTTAGTGTGATATCATGCTAATTAGTACACTGCCGTCACGTTACGTGAGCCCACGTGATGTCACACTGTCCACACATATTTAGTGTGATATCATGCTAAGAAGTACACTGCAGTCACGTTACTTGAGCCCACGTGATGCAACACTGTCCACATATTTAGTGTGATATCATGCTAAGAAGTTCACTGCCGTCACGTTACTTGAGCACACGTGATGCCACACTGTCCACATATTTAGTGTGATATCATGCTAATTAGTACACTGCCGTCACGTTACGTGAGCCCACGTGATGTCACACTGTCCACACATATTTAGTGTGATATCATGCTAAGAAGTACACTGCAGTCACGTTACTTGAGCCCACGTGATGCCACACTGTCCACATATTTAGTGTGATATCATGCTAAGAAGTTCACTGCCGTCACGTTACTTGAGCCCACGTGATGCCACACTGTCCACATATTTAGTGTGATATCATGCTAAGAAGTACACTGCTGTCACGTTACGTGAGCCCACGTGATGTCACACTGTCCACATATTTAGTGTGATATCATGCTAAGAAGTACACTGCCGTCACGTTACTTGAGCCCACGTGAGCAAATCAAATACAATAATATATATAAATACAAAATTTTAACAAATAGGCCTATTTCTTTTGAATCGGTGCAAAATAGTTTAACTGCACTATTGTGGATTATAGGTGAGCTCACGTCTCGCGAAAGTGTGGGAGCCCCCGTTATTTATCAC
>JAGFPH010008434.1:10982-24562 GCA_018207615.1 Philaenus spumarius
TTAGAATAAGGCTCATTTAACATGCAGCATATCAAAACTTTGAACAGTCATAACTTTTTTCAGAATCATCCATTTTTCATTTTTATTATGTCGTTGTGTTTGTCTCATGAATACCTTTAAAATGATATGCATAACAACCCATGCTTACATTTAAGATTTTTCACCGACTCCTGACGGGCCGTCCCCCAGAGGAGGTGAAAAATCAACCATATTCTAAAAAAGTAGTTTTTTATACCCATAAACAATTTGAAAAGTTTAAATTGTGTAAGGGGAACCTGGAAAAAGATATTGTGTTGTTCCGGGACTTTTTGCCACCCCTGTATACGGGCGTTTCAGTTTCTGTTTAAACTGATAGCGAGTGGACCTCTACAAACAAACAAATTTTACCTCTTTAAAATATTAGTATCGATTTCCGACATTTACTTTTTTGTTGTTTAGTTAGTTCTTGTTCAATATATTCTCAACAAAAATTTCATAAAATTTCAAGTTGACCCAGTAGTAGTGAGTATTATCGCTTTTTCTTTTGCTGCAGCAGAGCCTCAATACAATTACATACTTTTAAAATTCCCTAATAGCCCAGTAATTTTAGTGTTTCCAAAATAATGTTCATAATACACGTAGTACATAAACTCCGTACTTGCTATATGCTCGCCCTAAAATAAAAACTCCAAAACAATGTCCGCATGGACAGAAAATCAATACAGCATATTTGTTGGTACCGACAGAGGCAATTTGTCATAGGGTTGAAGTCACAACCCCTGACTTAACAGTTCTTACCCCTAGACTTTGAGTAATGGAGTTCCTACGTCTACGTCCTGAGTTTATTATTAGTTATGAATGGGGTTGTGTTTATTACAAGGAGAGCTGTCTGTTTAACTTTTTCACAAATTAGTCAAATTATGAAACGATGAAATGGACATTGTGCTTCCTCATTTCGTAAATTGTTTTAAAATAGTACACTTGGTAATACCTCTGAAATACACATTGAGCTTCCTCATTTCATAAGTTGTTTTAAAATAGTTTACTTGGTAATGCCTCTGAAATTAACATTTGCTTCCTCATTTTGTAAGTCGTGTTAAAATAGTTTCTCGTTAATACCTCTGCAATGTAAATTGTGCTTCATCATTTTGTAAATTATGTTAAAATAGTTTACTTGATAATACATCTGAAATGGACATTGTGCTTCCTCATTTTGTAAGTTGTGTTAAAATAATCAAATTTCATATTAAACCAATATGACCAACGGTTTATATTCATTACAGTTTTCACTTCTGTCGGCAGTCCCTCGACTGCTTTCTTAAATTTTTTTGTATATTTTGTTTTTATACATGCAAATGATTCGACACCGAAAATCCCAGCAAAATCTGTATTTATGGTTTTAGATAAAACCCCTTAAAGTTTCATACTAGCACGAAAATTATGTTACTTCCTGTCAAAAAACGTGGAAAATTGGTCTGCGGCTTCGCGATAAAAGTGCATAAAAGTGCATTGTTGGGGCATTTCGAGTGCATCGCTACACTAATTTAAAAAAATCTTTGGTCATAGAAAAAAAGAAGGAAAATATTCTTGATTGGATAAACGATTGAACTAAATCGATATATAGGGTGATTCAGAAATAAGGTATCTTAAAGTGTTCTACTAGATGTTCAGTGTGTACTGTGGTGAATGTAAGCAATTAGACATACTGAAACACCAACCACAAGTTCGGTAAATAAACTACACAAATAATCTGAAAAACATTTATTGATATTGTTATTCTAGTTCCCTGATGTACATTTCGGTAACCAAGTTACCATTATCGGAGATTTCTAAATCGAAACTAATGCTAACAAGAATGTTTCTATAAAATAAACAGACATATTCTCCCCTCTTATCAATCACTAAGGGAAACCCCTGCGTGCTTCGAACGCCAACTCCGTTGGAACCTTCTATACACATAGTTATGTTTTCTTTATAATAAAGGTGTAGGATTAAGAATAACATTTAAAGCTAAGATGGTAAATAATGTTAAATGTTCAAATCAAATTATTTCGTATATTTTATAACAGCAGTTATAATAAAGGTTAAAAGATCCAGCAAGGCTCAGGTCTACACTTTAATAAAAACCTAACCTAAAAGTTAGAAATACAAATAATTTTATATAGGATAATATATTAATAATAATATTAAGTATTACCTTTTATTGGTCCGTCTTGTGACTTTTTTCTAACAAATAACAATAAACAAATAAACAATAACAAATAATTGCTTCAATGTTTGAAATCAGCAGTTAATGAAAAAATTGAAACAAACAGGCTGTTTTATCTGTTATTTTATTCAATTGGTTGCTATGGTAATAAATGTAAATACAAGTAAAAAGATTATTTAACCAAAACCAAGTATCCGAACGGTTACTTAACAAACTGTTCGAAAAATTAATTCGTCGTCGACTTCAAAATCTCGCCAAACTAAATGGAAAAATTCTACAAATATTTTCAGTTTTCGGTTAATTTTATGCACTCAAATCTATTGTATTTCCTTCTCTTTCTACGTCTTTAAAACAGCTGCTGACAACAGTTCCTCTTCCTTGGTAGCACCATTTTAGAGAACCTGAAAACTTAACTTAGTTGAAGAACAAGACACTCGATTCTTAAATAATTTGTTTGGAGAACCAGCAAGTAGTGTAAAAGAAACTGACGAAATGTTAGAACAACGTAATGCGAGCAGTTAATGTGAATCCACCTTTAGACACGTCACCTGCACAAGACTAATAACGCTAAAGGTCTGATAAACAATGTGAATCACCTGGATTCCGAATGCATCACGCGTACATACTTGACGTGACCCCACTTAGTCACGGGTGTTAGTCACGGAGCTTCGCGTGTTGCGCCCGCAAGTGACTCAATGACATTCTGTTTGAGTTTGGGGGTGTTTTAGGTAGATCCACGGAATCTTGCGACTGTATCAATTATTATTGAAATTAAGGATCAATTTCACAACAAAACTCCTTAACAATTATTTAAAAGTAATTATTCGATCACGCAGCTGAACCGCTGACATGAGTTGAGCGAATTTCCAAAACTAAGTATAAAACATTTAAATGTTTTGTGGTTTCCACCAATTATTTGTTAAATTGATCTAATTACGAATGCACTGGATATTAGTTGAATTTGTTTGCACCTCAGCCTCCGGCTCCGACTCAGGTACTCCTTTTACTCATGATAAAACTCATCTTATGAACCGAGAAGTTTCTCCTGCACCATTAATTTGATGATGACTGAAAAGTCGAAACTTGACTATCGACGGCGGTAAGTTGTAGTATTAGCCCAGTCAATAAAGGGCCAAACACAGTGAATGTCGGAACTTTCTCTGGTTAAGCTGAATTTTCTCCCAGTAGTAGATCACTATTAAAAAGACAATTTCTCAAAAGTCCCCGAAATGGAGCTTCCTCCCCTACCCCCCTTTAAGTTTAAAAATGAAGACTTTTAGGCAATCTCATACAACTTTTTTAACCAAAAGTTTGTTAAGGTTATTTTATTTACAGTTTTATTCCCTGATAAATATTCTACAACTTTTATTATAAGATAATTTATGATAAGTGCAGAAGTTTTTCCGTAAATTAACAAACTGTTGTAAAATAACAATGTTTTTTTAGCCACCTATCTAAGTTTTTGCAAAACTATAATTTTATTCGTCACCAAATGAAAAAATGCTTCGGATAAAAGTTGTAGCACATATATTCCTGAGTACATTGGTATGTAAACATGTACAATTATGTGTATTACTCTACTAGTAACATAGAAAACAGTAGCTAGGTTTTGAGCGCGTGAGCGCCCGGGAGTAGGCGGGCGTAGGCGAAAGCGTTAGCCGACTGCGCCCGTGGTGTAAGATAAAGAAAAAATGTGCTATAATTTCCTAAAATAATTTTTACTGCATTTAACAGCGTCCGTTTGATCTAACGTTTCAGGGATAGTTGACATTGTAGGAAAAACTTTATTAGCCCCTATATTTCATGTATTTTAACATACATTTCAAGTACATCCCAGAGCTAGCAATGTAGAGTAAGTAACTAGACAAATCATTTCTAAATCCTGAAAGATTTAGTTAAATCGAAGATTGTATCGTTAAAGTATGTACTAAGGAAATTTCACAATGAGTTTTAATTTATTATTCTTAGATAATTTTAAATTGTAATTAGTTTGATAACTTTGTAACAATGGACACGTTAATATAGTCTTGTGTTTTTTGTGGAGAACACTTAGAAACGAATACTGTAGTGGTTGAGAAGGGGCTAAAAACTATTATTGAAACCAGTTTAAGACTCAAAGATGGATTAAGTGAAAAGTTAAAAGGTCAACAAAAAATAACCGACCACAAAAAGTGTAGACTAAACTATACACGGCCGACAACAGTTGTAGTAACTATCAAAAAATCGGAGATTCCTAATATAAATTTACTTTCAACCTGGTCTTTGCCACCATTGTTTTAAGAAGTACCGAAGAGCGATTTGATTTTAAAGGTGATTGTTTTCTTTGTGGAAAAATGCTAAGATCGATACAAAAACCCCTTCTCAACGTAGAAAGCCAATACATCTGGTAACAACGATGTATTCAAAATAAATGCAATGAGTTAGACAGTAGTTCGTAATTTAAAACAGCTGCCAGTTTGGCCAGTCCGGGACACGGCGGGTCCATAGGTGGTGGATAATGGAATGGCCTGATATAACAAGGCTAGGTTAAATTCCCCGAACTAAAACTGGCATACAAATGTGTACAATAATTAATTATGAATAAAATTCAAATCCTTTTTCAATAATGACACAATCAGAAAAAACAACTTTTACTGAACGTATCACTCTAATGTTATTTTGATTATACACAAATATTTACTAAATTACAAAATAAAGGCTAGTATAGGCTAGTACGATTATAAGTGTTAAAAATAGATGTTGTAATTTCAATATTAATTTCTAATTGAATAGGCATACTGTACGTGAGATAACGCGCCTTTCGCTTACGCCCGCCTACTCCCGGGCGCTCACGCGCTCAAAACCTAGCTACTGTTTTCTATGTTACTAGTAGAGTAATACACATAATTGTACATGTTTACATACAAATGTACTCAGGAATATATGTGCTACAACTTTTATCCGAAGCATTTTTTTCATTTGATGACAAATAAAAATATGGTTTTGCAAACACTTAGATAGGTGGCTAAAAAAATATTGTTTTTTACAACATTTCGTTAATTTACGGAAAAACTTCTGCACTTATCATAAACTAGCTTATAATAAAAGTTGTAGAACATTTATCAGGGAATAAAACTGTAAATAAAACAACCTTAACAAACTTTTGGTTAAAAAGTTGTATGCGATTGCATAAAAGTGTAAATATGTAAATGGTAGGGGGGAAGCTCCATTGGAATTTTCGGGGACTTTTAGGAAAATTATCCTCTCATCAAAGTCTATCACCCTTGAAAAAATCAGCTTTACCAAAAAGAGTTCCGACACAAAACCTTTATTGACTGTACTATATTTTGTTAATGTTTGTCTTTAACCTACTTTTAAAACACATTTTCAAAGTGACTTGAAATTTGTGTTCACAGTTCTGTTTTCTTTTTGGTGTAATAACTTTTTTAGGAAGTTTTTAATAGTTTATTATAGACTTTATTTACAAGCGTTTTCTCATAATTTGATTACGGAGTAATTTTTGATATTATGTTCAACTACTAAGACACAAAATTTGTATATTTTAACCAACAACTCGGTTATCTTTTAAGATACAGAAATAATTAAGAAATCCGTTATATTTGTCATTAAAAAGGGACATTTTTTGTCTCTTGAAATGTTTTTGTAAAGTTACCAGTTTTCGAGATATTATACATTAAAAATCTTTAACTGCCGACATTTTTGAAAATATACGAATAAACGTTTTGGGTTTGTATACATAGGTCAAAGATGTCATACCAAATATGTATCCAAAATTTGCGTTCAATATATTTCCTACCTCAAACGACATTAATTATTATGTTTAAAAAAATATATTAACTGGAAAACGAAGCATTTCCAAACCTATTTTTATATAATCTGTTTTCTTGTTTTCTCTAGTAAAATACGTCCTGAAAGTTTCTCCGTTTCTTTCTGGACTACAATATATAACCTGACGATGGACACAAAAAAATTAAACGTCCGAAATTGCAATAGTTCAAAAGAAACTAATTAAGGATCCGTTGACGTCGGCACAAATCACTTATAATAATATAATAACCGTATTATCGTACTACTTGTAGAGTGGTAATATTCAGTTTGTTATGTTGGTATCCGTAAAGTTACAACAGTTAATTATTCATTCAAACTTCGACACTTACAAAGTGGGACAACGTAAAGTGTATGTATGAAACTTGAAAGAAAGCTGTAAAAGATTTCATACCTTATACTCGACCAAAGTGCTTCTCCAGAGGACTGTTTCTTGCTAAGTTCTATTTTTTATGGACTTGTTGATTAGTTGTATAGTGGTGCAATATAACTTGTGCAAGATAGTAGATAAGTGTAAAATGGCATAGTAGGTGTACTTTAAAGACAACTGAACACTAGGAACTGTTACAAAGTGAGATGAGTATTGTTATTTTATATCACTAGTAAGCCCCGTAAAAAATCACAGGCAGAATAATTAGAAACACATAAGAAATACATCATTTAAAAGATACTATTTAAAAACAACAGACTTTATCTAGGCCTACCTAACTATGCTGACGTGGATTTTTAACTCGGTAAATGTGTATAATTATTGTAAGAATTAGTAACTGTAGACCTATTTTTTAAAATGTGTTATTTACCTAATAATATAATATTATATATCAAGAAAGATAATATTATTTTTTAATTGATTTTTATTTCACACTATTAGACCCAGTAATGCTTCGCTATTGTTAGGTTTAATTTTAAGGGTAGTTATTCCATTTCATCCCTTTGACTTAAGTAATAAAATTGCAAATAGTTATATACACCAAATAATAAATTTAATTTTAGTTGTATAGCTTGTAGGAAGTTAGTCTAATTTATATTTACTGTATAAGTGGTAGGTACAACCCCTTAGACTGTAGTAATTGTAACGCCTAAACACTCATGGCAATGATATGGGTATACTGTGAAATCTGTCGAATTGTTGTTGATGATAATTCTGCACAAACACGAAGAAACATTCATTTCTAGAGATGTTCGTAAACATAGTAATGATAATTCTGACATTTTGACGTTGGAGTTTGATGGAGTAAGTTATTCTGAGGCTTACTGGTGGCACATTAATTACTTTTTGACTTAGATTTAACTTTAAACAGTTTAGATTTAGAACCCTCCGATGATGGTAACTTGGTTACCGAAATGTACACCAGGGAACTAGAATGACTCTACCAATAAATGTTTTTTAGTTTATTTGTGTAGTGTTATTTACCGAACTTGTGGTTGATTCTTCAGTGGTTCTAATTGGTCATATTGATGATATATATCAAATGATTTAGAAGTTATAATATATATATATACAAAGATGTGTGAACGTATTTTCAATAACAAAAATAATGAAGCTGTTAAAGGGACTTTATGAACACTCAGTATATAGAGTAAAGTAGCTAAGTTTATTACCGCTTCTTTACAAGACCAACAGTATATGAAATCTTACATATTACATCTTCTATGAAATATAAACAACATTTTACATTTTACAATAGTCACTGTAGTTCTAATATCGAGTGTTTATCAATTCCCTTTAAACCCCCCCCCCCCTCATTATTTTTATTGCTGTGAAAAAGTTAACAAAACCTTATATACTTCTTGTGTTGCATAACAGGACAAAGTTTTTGACATATCTGACCCTCTATGATTTTGGGGGGTAAGGGGACTAAATTTCGGACGTAAAGGTAGGTCATGTAATACACCTTTGGAAAGCTTATTAAAAGCGAAACACAATGGCACAAACTAGAGCTTAATATCTTACTTCGTTTCAAAGTAATGGACAGTCAAAGCTGGAAAATAACATACAACCTACTTATTCCTAATATCAAAAAATTAATAACCTGCTTTGATGTTATGATAACAATGTCATTTTTTAAAACTTTGATTGTCCATTACTTTGAAACGAAGCAAAATACTACGCTCTAGTTTGCGCCATTCTGTTTCCCTTTTAATAAGCTTTTCAATTGTGTATCACATGACCTACCTTTATATTTGAAATTTTTAACTCTACTACCCCCTCAAGTCCAAAACATCATAAAGGTTCAGATATGTCGAAAATATTTTCTGGTTATGCAACACAAAATATATACAAACTCTGGTTAACTTATTTTCAATAACAAAAATAATAAAAGGCTTAAAGGGACTTTATGAAAACTCTGTATATATATAATGTGTATTCTCTAACGGCCGCATTTTAGTCCGATTTGGTCCAAATTTGTTACACACGTTAATAATGCGCTCGGACAAGTTCGTTAGCCAAAAAATCCAATGACCGGAAAGACGTTTTTTGAAAGCAACTCTTTTGAGATTTTTCGTACTGGAATGAGACTTTTTGTGGTTTCATCTAAACAAATAAATGTAGTAGATTATTCTGCACATTTAATTCTTTTGCCTTATAGCCCGTCTGGTTCTCCCTAAAATCGATCAAAACGTAAAATGCCAGTAAAGTACCCGGTTTACTCGGAGCGGGCTCGATGAGAAGCGAGTTTGTCCGGTACGAGCGAAGCGAAGCAGTCTATAATCTACGGCAGCATGGTGAGGCGGAACGAAACAGTTCGAGAGCCGGGGGTGGAGACTAATACATTTCGTACACATAGGCATCTATTCAGCGCCTTCGAGAGTAGAAAAATTTCAAAAATAGTTGGTTGAAACCTTAAAACATATAAACTTAATTTTGTAATTTCTCTCAACTCACGTCAGCGGTTCAGATGCGTGATCGAATTATTTACATTTTCGTCTTTCTAAATATGTTTAGTTTAGTTTTCATCGCAAGAGAAATATAGCTTTGCTTACCAGGAAATCGCAGGATATATAAATATATTGCAAATATTTATAGTTTAAATTTTCTCAAAGTGTATTTACACAAGTTCGTTTGGTTTTGTAGTTTCGTGTTTACGACCCAGAATGTTTACCTCATAAGTTAAAGCGCAATATGGTAGAAACGTTTTACGTAACTTTGTAAGTAAATATTATAAAATAAACAATTTACAAATAGAAAACACAATAGAGGCAATGTTATAATCAGTTCCAAATTACCATTAGCCGTTGAAACAATGACAGGTAAATATAAAATAACTTTTAGTCATTATACGATTAATAGTGATGACCGAAAGAATTCCATGTTCAATTAAAAACCAAACACATTTTTTTAGGAAAACCCGGTAGACAACTCGAAACAAGGTCTAAAGAGCTCTTTCCTGCTAAAAAAAATTATCAAAACAAAATCTAATGATGCATGAAATTAGCGGAGTGTTTCGCAACCGTTCTACCAAACTTTTCCGTGTTATTCAGCCGGTCAAAACTAGCAAAATATAACGTGTGTCCCATCTTGATTAGTTTACAAGTTGTATGTCTTGTAATACGTGATAAATTCGAACAGACTGGATCCATCTGTAATGCACCAAAGAGTGGTCGATCAATTCAATGCTAGTTGTTTAGACATTTATTCAAAGCCAAACAAATTTAAAACAAATTTATCATTGAAAGCGGATCTTTGGGTGGTTAGAATTTAGTTTAAAATCTTGCTTTAGTATAGAATTTGTCTGTATGTATGCATTTAAATTATGTATGTATGTTTGTAAACAAAATATTATCTCACGAAGGGTTTAAGATAAATTCATAAAACTCTTTGCTGAATTTTATTTTGATGAAATTATCCGCTTCGAGATTACGACGGATCAAACTTTTCAAAGTTAAATATCTATAAAACTAAAGATTTTACGAAAAAATGTTATGATACAAAAAGTGCAGACAATTGAATGGCAAATCCAATGGTGCATCTCTTTTTATCATTGAATCAAGGATAACTGAAAAAATACAATAATTTTGGTTAAAAGTAGTTTTCGGTGTTTACTGCATTCACGGAAGGTAATAATGGAAACTACTTTCAGCCAGAAATATTGTATTTTTTCAGTTATCCTTGACTGAAATACAAAAAGTACACCGTAATACACCGTTGTTTTTTGCCCTTGGATTGTCTACAATTTTTGTATCTTAACATTTTTTCGTAAAATCTCAGTACTTTTAAATATTTAACTTTGAAAAGTTTGAACAGCTACCATCTTGACACGGAAATCTTCAGCAAAATAAAATGTTGCACATTTATATAAACAAATGTGATAAACTTCTTTAAACTTTTAAACTAAGCAAGATAGGACACATGCCATTAGCGAATTTCTATGGGATAAATGAGCACCGATCATGATCTTTAGAACACGTTTTCAGATATCATTAAAAGCTGTATCTACTAATCTACTAATATTATAAAGAGGTAAAGTTTGTTTGTTTGTTTGTTTGTTTGTATGTAGGGGGTAATCTCTGGAACTACTGAACCGATTGAAAAATAGTTTTACTAATAAAAAGCTTCACTATCCCTGAGTAACATAGGCTATAGGTTAATTCATTTTGATAAAAACCTTTTTTTATTTCAATATTTGTAAATTTAGTCGGAAAAAATTCTTAGGTTAGGCCTGGAATGATAAACCAACACATGTATTTACTTTTATTACCATAGCAACCAATTGAATAAAATAACAGGTAATATAGCTGTTAGCTCAAATATTTTTACATTAACAGCTGATTTCAAAATTTGAAGCAATTATTTTTGTATTTTTAGCTTTTAGGTTAGGGTTTTAAAGTATAGACCTGAGCCTTGCTGGTTCTTTTAACCATTATTATAACTGCTGTTATAAAATATAGGAAATAATTTAATTTGAACATTTAACATTATTTACAATCTCAGTTTTGAGGTTATTATTAATCCTACACCTTTATTATAAATAAAATATAACATATATTTTTAGAAGGTTTAATTGGGGGTTGGCGTGCGGAGCACGCAAGGGTCTCCCCTAGTATATATATATATGTATGCAAATATACTCGTATAGGAATATATGAATATAAGATATTATTCTGCACATTGCATTTAATTTTTTTTTTTTACACGACCGAATGTTTTTTCTGCTTCTCCTAAAAACGATCAAAACGACCACAACATTTTCCTAAAAGTACCATTGAAAACCATGACCCGAGGCCCCAAAGTCGAGGTGCAAACTCGCAAATCTCAGTCCATAATTCGAGTCCGCATGGTCGAGGTACAAACTCGCACTGCGATATTTTTCCTTGCGAACGGAACGAAGCGGCCCGTGAGCCGGGGCTGACAGCTGAGGTGCAAACAAAATCTACTAATATTTTTCGTTCAAGCAGACTACTTTAGCTATTCAGCGCATTCGTGAATATACCAATTTCCCAAACTTAATTTCCAACTTAAGTTTAGTGGAAATTTACTCAACTCGTCAGCGCTTCCGTTGTGTGATCGAATTGTTTTGTATTACTTGCTGGTTTTGACCTGCTGAACAACATGGTAAAGTTTCGTAGAATGGTTGCGAGACACCCTTACCGACCAAACCCGATTTCAGTAAACTATGCTTATAAGCATATAGTTGTTGGAACATAAAAACAGTTGTTTTCAAAATATGAAATTTGAAATTGATAAATATTTTTATACAGTTCTATTTAGAAATAAATTACGAAACTTTTTTACACTTATGAAAAAAAATTACAAAAAATGTTGAATACTTATTATGAAGGCCTAAAGTTGAACTTTTTCCTTTCGTTACTGCACATTTTTTGTTTCTTGAGTCAATAACTTTTACCATTTTACATCAATAAATTTTTTAATTGCATATATATGAATTCTTTGAACCTTTCTCTACAAAAAAGGTACAGTATAGAACACTTTTGAATTGGTATATAATTGCTATATTTGGCAAATTTTTTAAAATATGTTTGCAAACGAAAAGAAATCCATTTTCGTTAACATTGCCGGTTCTAGGGTTAAAATATCATCAACAAATCATTACGTTTATGCATATATTATCATAATCATGTCATGTTTGGTGTCATTTTCTTTTAAAGTTAACGAAGATTTCAAATACGACAGTTAAATTTGTTAAAATTTGTGATTTATCAAATCAGCAATTGCTTACCGAACTCCCCAGTGTTGAGTCATCTACCTGGTCGGACTGGTCATATTGTGAATGCGAGTGTGAGAGTAAAGGGTCTCCTAATTCGTCAGGTGAAACCGCTGGTGGAATAGAGTATGATGTAGTGCCATCTCGTCCAAGTGCTATCTCGTCCAACATCCAATTTCCTAGAAAAGAGTGCCATCTCGTCCAACTTAGTTTTACAGTTGATTAAACACACTAATTAGTGCCTTCTCGTCCACGTGAAAACTTGACAAGGGTTGAGTAACGCAATGCAGGTAGCCTGTGGTTGTGCGCCCTCGCCTAGCATCCTCACCCCTCTCCCACCCTTTGTTTACATGTGGACACTGCCAATTTAAACCTCATTTGTATGCTTGATCGGGAGGTGTAAACTCTGTAAACATCTGTAGGAATATGGAGTTCGACCACCATAAGGGGAAACCTAGTCTTTTATATAACGGTTTCCGGTATACGAAGAAAAATGAAAAATGTGCGGAGAAATTGTGTGGCGGTGTATAAATCTACGAGTGTAAATCACATTAAATAATAGAAATTTTAAAAAACCTAAAAGGTTCGAACCTGTAATATGTAGTCACAGTATGTTTGCTTTTTACTTAATCTGGCCGATAAAAATATGATTATATTTCGTTATTATCACTTTATATAATTAAAATTTAAAAAAAAACCTAAAAGGTTCTAACCTATAGTATTTAGTCACAGTATGTTTACTTTTTACTTAACCTGGCCGATAACAGTATGTTTGTACTTTAAAAACGTATGTACAACTTTTTAGTTGAGTTGGCTAAACTGTTCGTTTTTACGAACTGTATAAATACTATATTTATAAAGAAAAAAGTTAAGGTTTATGTATTTATAGTAGTTTCGATTGACACGCTAAAGTAAACAAATACCTCGCTGTTTTACGCAAGGTATAGAAGACCCTTAATTAAAAAAATTAAAGGTTCCAATAGTTTCTGTAGACCTGTCAAGTAAACATAGCGTAGGTTTTTGGACGAGATGGCACGGGCTCTGGCAAATCGAGCTAGTCTACCTGCTCCGCCTACCCAAAAACATCCAAATGGAGCCAGAGGCTTAAGGGTGACCCTCGGACCACATCCAAATCGAGCCAGCTATTCAACCCTTGAAATCACTGAAGCAGAAGTTTTGTAGACTATTCCATATTTTCAGTAAGGCGTATTTAGACAACATTAAACATTATTAAAGAGCATCCACCTTTCTCGTAATTATAATACGACGAAATATTATAATTATACAAATATTATAATCATACTGTTATTGGCAAAATACTGCGACTAAACAGTTTAGGTAAGTCCTCTAGTTTAATTTTTTATTCTAATTATATAAAGTGATAATACGACGAAATATTATAA
>JAGFPH010008434.1:31499-43092 GCA_018207615.1 Philaenus spumarius
AAAAACAAAGAAGCAAAGAAACAAAGAAGCAAAAAACAAAGAAAAAAAGAAACAAAGAAGGAAAGCACAAAAAAAACAAAGAAGCAAAGAAAAAAAGAAGCGAACAAAAAGAAGCAAAAACAAAGAAACAAAGAAGGAAAGCAACAAAGAAACAAAGAAGCAAAGAAACAAAGAAGCAAAGAAAGAAAGAAGCAAAAAACAAAGATAAAAAGAAACAAAGAAGGAAAGCAACAAAGAAGCAAAGAAACAAAGAAGCAAAAAACAAAGAAAAAAAGAAACAAAGGAGGAAAGCAACAAAGAAACAAAGAAGCAAAAAACAAAGAAACAAAGAAGGAAAGCAACAAATAAACAAAGAAGCAAAGAAACAAAGAAGCAAAGAAACAAAGAAGCAAAGAAGGAAAGCAACAAAGAGACATAGAAGAAAAAAAGAAACAAAGAAGGAAAGCAACAAAGAAACAAAGAAGCAAAGAAGCAAAAAACAAAGAAAAAAAGAAACAAAGAAGGAAAGCAACAAAAAAACAAAGAAACAAAGAAGCAAAGAAACAAAGAAAAAAAGAAACAAGAAGGAAAGCAACAAAGAAGGAAAGCAACAAAGAAACAAAGAAGCAAAGAAACAAAGAAAAAAGAAACAAAGAACTAAAGCAACAAACAAACAAAAAAGCAAAGAAACAAAGATAAAAAGAAACAAAGAAGGAATACAACAAAGAAACAAATAAACTAAGGAACAAAGAAGCAAAAAACAAAGAAAATAAGAACAAAGAAGGAAAGCAAAAAAGAAACAAAGAAGCAAAGAAACATTCATTTTTATATAAACAGAGAGAGAGACCTAAAGTCAGGAGTAGTCAATTATCACCGATCATGATCCCCAGAACATGTTTTGGATTGTTAATACAAATGTTAAATAAACATGTACATTGTCCTAAATGCATTTTACTTCCGATTTGGTCCAAATGTGGTGAACACGTTGGTTTCCTAAGTCAGTCGGACCAGTTCGTTAGCAAAATTTTAATTTTTGGTACTAGAATAAAAAGTTTTTATGCTTCTAAAACAATAAATATTGGAGAAAAGTCTGCTCATTTTATTGTTTTACACGACCATATAGCTCGTCCGGTTCTCCCGAAATCGATCGAAAAGTAAAGTAACATAAAAGTAGCCAGCAACATCGAGTTCGTCCGCTGCGAGCGAAGCAAAGCAGTCCATAATCCGAAGCCGCAAGGACGACGTGTAAGCGGAACAAAGCAACGAGTGATATATATTCTATTAATATATTTCACACGCAGCCAGCTAATCACCGCGTTCGTGTGTAGACCAATCAAGCAAATAGTTGATTGAAGCTCTAAAACATTATAAACCTAATTTTGGAAATTTGCTCAACTAACGTCAGCGAATACTACAACCACCTTAGTGAATGGAGAATTTTTGGGACAAAATAAAAGAACTTGTAATATTTGAAAATTAGTTATAAAGAGTCCCGTACCGGCCCAGAGAAAATAATACCAAAATGATAATAGCTACCAACAAATCAACATTATCAGCATAATTAATATAAGCTATACTATACAAAGACATTAATAAAACAAACTTACTTTAGAAACAAGATTAACTGCAGTAAAAGCAATAGAAAAAAGAATAAAACCTATTGTTTATAAATGTCATGTGGTATTCCATTGTTGTGTTGTAACAGATTGAGTTATTGGTTTAGTAAGAAATAATTCGACACGCAACTAAACAGCTGACGTTAGTTGAGCGAATTTCCAAAATTAAGTTTATAATGTATTTGACGTCTCACGAAGACGCTAAATATCTGACTGCTTGTACGAAATAGTTCATATTAGTAGAATTCATTTGTACCTCACTACATACTCAACAATCCAACCCCGGCTCACACGCTGCTTTATTCCTCCCGCATCGGAAACACTCGATTTGCAAATTTGCAACTCGGTCTGGCTTCCTAAGATTATGGATTGCTTCATTTCGCTCGCTGCGACAAACAAACTTTTTATGGTACGTTTATGGTATTTCACATTTCGACCGATTTTGAGGGAACCTGACTTGGGAGTATAAGGTAATGTAAAAAACTGAACGTGCAGAATAACATCTCACATTTATTGTTTTAGAAAAAAAACCCATAAACGTTCATTTTAGTACGAAAAATATCAAAAATAATTTACTGTCTATCTAAAAAACGTGCTTCCGTTTAGTGGATGTTTCTGACTAACGAACTTTTCCGAGAGACTTAGAAAACTATCATGTGCAACAAGTTTGGCCCAATTTGGACGTTAAATGGGGCCGTTGGAGTGCAAACACATATATACATATACACATGCAATTTTTAATGACACCACAAAACTTGTTCTTGGAACCATGATCGGCCCACATTGACCACTTCTCACCTTTGGTCTCACCATAGTAGTCATTGCAATACCTCATCTTTCCTATGGAAATTCGTTATGTAATAAATGTATTACTCAAAACTATACAAAGACATTATTAAAACATATTTGTTTCGAAACAATATTAACTGCAGTGAAAGCAATAGAAAAAAAATAAAAACCCGTAAGCAGCACTGCCGCATTACTATAGCCGAATTTTCTTATCAGGAACTAACTAGTATTAAATAACGGGAATTTCCTATGAGTTTTGTTCCTTGTTCCGGGAACTGTTCCAAAAATACCTTTGCACAGGATTGTAGTAAATTAAATTGCCTTTCGAATGATATAGCTCACAAATTGCACTCGGGTTTATGAGTGGGAGAAATTGCGTAATTACCTTTCATTGATAATGAAAAATCATTTATCGGGAGCTTCCTATCAATTTTGTTCCTTGTTCCAGGGACTGTACATGAAATACCTTTGCACAGGATTGTAGTAAATGAAATTACCTTTCGAGCGATATAGCTCAAAAACTGCACACGGGCTTATGAGTGGGAGAAATAATGCAATTTCCTCGCTCTAACGTTGTCATTTTAGTTTGAATCAATCTGCCATTTTGTGTCAAATCGAAAAATAAAAAAATCAGTATCTGGGAAATCCTACAAGGACCCTTCCACTAAAATTTCAGCTATTTTGAAGCATATTTACTACCATTTTATCAAGGTGGGAAAACCCCATTATTCTTATATACCCTTAAATCCCTACCCAAAAACGATTAATCGGTATAACTCCGCCATGCCAGTTAATATGAGTTTTTAATCTTATAAAAAACAAAAAAAGCGTATCTGAAAAATCCTACTAAGACCCTTTCACCAAAATATCAGCAATTTTGAAGCATATTTACTACCACTTATCAATCCGGGAATAAAACATATATATATATATATATATATATATATGTAGTGTATATAATTTATATATATTCGTACCCTAAGCTCAAGAATATAATTTTAGAACTTTTTTATAATTTTATATTATCTAAAAGACAGAAAGAGACATCTAAAACCTATTCTTGGGGCAACTGTTCATTCAAAATCACCCCAATCCCACTTCTACCACCCAATGTCAACAATGTGTAATAAAAAGATATGACTTGTGATACATTAAATTAAAACCATTTATAAGACATGAATGTACGTGGTAATAAAATAAAAATTGCTTAATGTATTTTTACGTTAATCTGAACACATATCAACCAAATCTGGGAGAACCTTAGACAACCTATTTACAAAATCCCAAAACCACCTTCTCAGTACCACCCCGTCTCAAAAATTTGTAACGGACACATATGGTTTGTGATACATCAAATTAAAGGCATTTCAAAAATATGAAATTCTATTTCAATCAAATATAAACTTATTAACGTATTTTTACGTTAAACCGATAACAATATCAACCATTTCTTCAGTCAAAAAGTAAAGAAATTAAAGTGAAATAGCAGTAAAGGCATACATTCTTATCTTTTCTTTTTAGAGCTTAAGGAGTTCCTTATTAGCGAATTTCGATAGGAAAGATTAGCTATTGCACTGATTCTTATGGTGAGACCTAAGGTCGGGAGTAGTATAATGAGCACTGATCATGGTCGCCAGAACACGTTTTGGAGTGTCATTAAAATTGGTATATATATATATGTATATATATATTATACATTTGTGTTCCCACCGACCGCATTTTAAATCCGATTTGATGCAAATTTGGTGCATACAACGTTGGTTGACTAAGTCACTCTGACAAGTTCGTTAGCGACAAATGTCCAACAAATGGACGTACGCTTTTTGACAGAAAGTAACTGTTTTTTGAGATTTTTCGTACAAAAATTAAACTTTTTTTTAGGGTCTTACATGACAAAATAAATGTACTATATTATTCTAATTTGCCCATTTTGTTTTTTTTCCCAACCGCGCTTAATTCCCTCAAAACGTAAACTACATAAACGTACCCGGTTCAAATCATTGTCTTCTTTTAAATGATGTTCTGGGAAATTTAGTTCCAACCCTTGTTATTATGACAACACTGACTGTCACTGACATGCCATGCACTGCGCCAGTACGCCAGATCAGTGTTGCCAGATTGGGTTTTTTACCAAAAATGGGAAAATTTTTAAGTTTGCGGCAAATATTGGGGAAAAGAAAATAGTGGAGAAAATATGGAGAATCTTTTTCAATAATGTGTTGTACGTTTTACATGTTGAATTTTTTATAAAATATTAAAAACTCTTACTCAATATAGCATGTGCAGTGTTAAAAACCCTACTTGGAGAATTAAATTTTTCAAAAAAATTTCGAGTGTGAGCCCCAGGGCCCCATCTCCACTGGGATTTATTCCACACAACATACCCGAGCCCCTCCTGCGCGTTTCGAACACCCACCACAAAAGTTGGGAATTACGGTGAAAATTGTTGGGAAATTTTGGATTTCCAGCCTCCCCCTCCCCCCATAATTTGTTGTAGTAACGCCCCTGAATTTTCTACTAATATATTTCGTACACACACGCAGCTATTTAGCGCCTTCATGAGTAGACCAATTTCCCAAATTGTTGGTTGAAAATCTAAAACATATAAATTTAATTTTGGAAATTCACTAAACTCACGTCAGTGGTTCAGCTGCTTGATCGAATTATTATTTTGTCATCAGTTAAACTTGGCTCTTGTTTATTCCATGCTGTTGACATTATCCAATCCTAAATCGTAATAAATTAATATTCGCATTGTGCGATAACCTATCTTTATAAAATTCTAGAAAATAGCATTTTTAAACGTAGCGAACTAAAGCGTTAGCCGATTTTTATTTTCTTACCACAGAAATTCATGGGTTTCAATTAAACGCTTTAATTGAATGTATCACAAGCCATATTAGTCAGTTACAAATTTTAGAAATGGTGTTGTAGGAGGGGGAGAGAATTTTGGGAATTTATAAATATTATTTAAGGATTGCTTCTGACGGCAAATAACTGCCCTGAGATCAAATTGTGTACATTCTTTAATTTCCTTTAAATAATAGAGGTGGAACGTTTTCAAAAAAACACCCTGTATCACAAACAACCTCCGAGTTCGAAACTGCAAAAAATATTGAATCACATCTGTTTTCAAACCTCTTAAAATTTCCTGACCTTTTAAAAACCATTCAAGTATTTTATCTCATAATAATATAAATATTCATAAGAAACACGGCTAATAATATTAAAAATAATCTTTTTGTTTTTGCCTTACAATTATGCGGATTTGTAGAACAATATTTATCATAGGCCTAGATTACACAGAGCGTGTGATATCGATTGACTGCATTACTTCTCTGCTACCTAGTGAGTAAATGGAGAAGCTCACACCTTACCTACTAAAAGCAGTACAGTTGTAAAAACTCAACAATTATTACTGTATACATAAACTGAGTGTTTATAAAGTAACAGCAACCGCCTGCATTATTTTTGTTACTGAAAATAAGTTAGTAAAACTAAGTTTATATTGCGTTGCATAACAGGACAAATTTGTTGATATATCTGCCCCTCTATTATTTTTGAGGGCTAAGGAAGAGAAGGGAGTTGACAACTTTAAAAGTAAATTTAGGTAATGTAATACACCATTGTAAAGCTTATTAAAAGAGAACCAAAAACCAGCGAACTAGAACTTAATATCTTACTTCGTTTCAAAGTAATGGACAATCAAAGTTCTGAAAAATGATATGATGATTCATTGAATAAACGTACAGTACTGCTTATGAGAGATTTCTTAAAGCTTGTCCGCAAAAAAAGCTTTAATATAATTTAACTTTAACATTTAACAGATATTAAAATTATGCTAAAGTAAGCCTTTCTCGAAGATTTTCAAGAAACCTGTGTTGATTCAGTACAGAAGTGAAAAATGCCACGAATATAAATAGTTGAATATATCATTATTTTCATCTTGTCCCATTTGAAATTTAAATCTAAAAATAACTTAAACTATAGACATTCCCTCGACTGCTTTTTTTCCGTTTTACTCACGGGACGTACATTCTTACACTCGCTTTTATAGGAGTTGATAGAGTGACGGTTCGTCTTTATATTTTTAACCCCCGACGCAAATAGGCGGGTGTTACAAGTTTAAAGTGTGTTTCTGTGTGTGTGTCTCTGTGAGTGTGTATCCGTGTGCATGTGTATGTGTGTGTCTGTCTGCGGCATCATATCTCCCAAACGGATGAACCGATTTTGATTTAGTTTTTTCTTTTTTGAAAGGAGACTTGGTCGAGAGTATTCTTAGCTATGATTTAAAAAAATCTGTTCGGCTGTTCGGGGTTTTAAAAAAATGTTAAACTTATCTTTAAATATAAATAAAATTGAAGCGTCTGTCTGTGATTTCAAAATATAAGTTTTTTTCTAACCTCATATTCACACGTTACCAAAACCTAAACACATTTATAATTTTATTGTCTGTCTGTCTGTTTGTTCGTCCGGACTAATCTCCGGAATGGCTGAACCTATTTTAACGAAACTTTCATTAACATGTAGAGGACTTTTTAGAGAATATTTTAGGCTACCTCTTAAAATATTTAAAATTGTAGACAAAATTAGGGATTTTGTGGACAAATTTTGGGGATATTGCGTTTCTATTTTGATCTATGTATTACATTATGTTCAGGTCACGGCTAAGCCCACCACCCAACTTTGATGCAAGTGTCTCTGTCCTAATCAATCGTCATTTCCGTGAAAATTTATATTAAAAAAATTTTAAATGTGTAAGAGTTACGGACAAAATTATCTATTTCGTAGACAAAAGTTGGGCATAATGAGTGTCCATTTCGATCTATGTCTTACATTATGTACAGGGTCACAACTACCCTCACCACCCAACTTAGATCCCAGTGCCTCAGTCCTAATCAATTATCATTTCCGTAAAAATTCCTATTAAAAATGTATGAACAAAATTAGGGATTTTGTGGACAAATGTTGGGGAGAGTGCGTGTATGTTTTGACCTCTGTCTTACATTTTGTATAGTTTACAACTACCCACCTCCACCCTCGCCCAACTTATGTTGGGCCCTCAAGTGTTTCTGTCCTAAGCACTCATTATTTCCGTGAAAATAACACGATATACAATAATACGTTTGCATTGGCATCACCATGGGTCGTCGCCGGGGTTGGGGATATTGCGTGTCTATTTCGATCTATGTCTTGCATTATGATTGTACAGTTCACAGATACCCCCCCCCCCACCACTCAACTTAGATCCAAGTGCCTCTGTCCTAATTAATCATCATTTCCATAAAAATTCCATTCAAAAAATGTAAAATCTATAAACAAAGTTAGGGAATTCGGTGGTTTGCATTTTCATCACCATATATCACCGCAAGGGCAGAGCCCCTAGTCGGATATAAATCACTACAGTAAGTCACTGGATGACTTTCACAAGAGTCGTTACAGCTTTACATAAATATCACTTTACGATGCGTCCTGTTAACACGTTAATGTATTCAGATATTGTCGGCAGGACACTTTAAACCGAAGTTAGTTTTATTCATTCTGCCGAGGTAACTTTAGCATTCGCACTCCAGAGTGCTTATAACTCTTCCTGTTATACTGTACTTCCAAGTTTTAATGGGCACTTCAGAAACTTTATTTTTGTAATTCCTAAATACAATAATTTAATCTAGGGAAGCCTGGATCATAAAAAGGCGAAGCCACACACGGGATTGAACTCAGCTGTGTCGACAGAATTATTGAAGGGTAAACTTATATAGGCGCACCGCGTCCAAAATATTTTGCGAGTGGTGAATAGGATTTTACCGTCACGCATTTTTCTGTCACACTCTACTATGTATAATACACATGTGTATATAGCAGAGCGTATAGTTTACTTGGTAATACCTTTGAAATGGCCATTGTGTTTTCTCATTTCGTAAGTTGTTTTAAAATACTATAAATTTACTTTTTTGTATACTTACAGCTCTCAGTCCTTTATTTTTATTTTTTATTTGCATGGTGACGTACATTTCGCCTTTTTTTATTCAGGCATTATCAAACCTATATTTCATTAGTTTTTTACATTCGTTGATGCTCGTCAAGTTTATAAAATAAAACACTTGCACGAAAACATTCACAAACATGTAACACACAACACAACACTTAATTAATAGCTACGTTTAAATTTGATTTATAATTACGCGAGCTGAAGTTACGTGTGTCCGCGATTGTTTTTTGCAGGCTACTGATTGTCCTTATCAGTCCAGTAATAATATTGTTGGGTCTATTTTTGTGTGTTTACAAATTTTAAATTTTAAACCACATAGAAAACACATGCATAATACATCCAGCAAACAATTTTTTTAATGATATACTGTAGATCTACCATAGATACGTTGACGACACCATATGCCTATTCAAAGGCACAATAAGACAAATAAATAATTTTTAAAATTATTTGAATAAAATCCACCCTTCACTCAAATTCACCAGTGAAACAGAAATCAACAATAGCATAAATTTTTTAGACATAACCATAACCAAAACAGATAAGAAATTTTCCTTTAAAATCTATAGAAAACCTACGCAAACTGACCATACTATCCACAACTCTACTAATCGCCCATTTACTCATAAACTAGCAGCATACAACAGTCTTTTACACAGAGCATTATCTCTACCACTGAATCAACCCGATTTCAACAATGAAATAAATATTATTAAACAAATAGCCATCTCAAACGGATACAGTCACAATATGGTAGACAGAATAATTAATTAGAAAGAAGGGCAAAACAAAGCAACCAACTGAAGATAAAATAAATAACAAATTAACAAATATATATTGGAATAAATTACCATGGTTTATTGGACAACGTCGCAGCAAGAATTTTCAAAAAACAAGGATACAAAGTTACCTATAGAACAACAAACAATTTAAGTCAAGTGATAACGCAACATAAAAAATATAAACATCATCATGACGCAAGCGGCATTTATAAAATAACCTGTGACGATTGCAACATGCAATATACAGGCCAAACCGGAAGATCCTTCAAAACCAGATTTAAAGAGCATATCCCAAATAAGAATACCAGCAACAATAATAAACCTTCAAAATTTGCAGAACACTTAATATAAACAGGCCACAGTTACACGAATATAGACAAAAACCTGCAAATATTACATAAATGCTCGAAAGGCTCTATTATGAACGTTTTGGAAGAATTCCAAATTTATAAACACACAAAAATAGACCCAACAATATTATTAAATGAAAAAACTTTATTCCAATCCAACAATATATTTGACAAAATCATTCAGATGGACCCCTCCATCTAAGCGAGCACACTGGACGGATAAGGAAAATCAGTAGCCTGCAAAAAATGATCGCGGACACACGTAACGCCAGCTCGCGTAATTATGAATCAAATTTAAATGTAGCTATTAAGTGTTGTGTTGTGTGTTACATGTTGTTTGTGAATGTTTTCGTGTAAGTCTTTCATTTTATAAATAAACTTCACGTGCATCAACGAATGTAATAAACTAATGAAATATAGGTTTGATAATGCCTGAATAAAAAAAGGCAAAACGTACGTCACCAGCAAATAAAAAAGACAAATAAAGGACTGAGAGCTGTAAGTATAAAAAAAGTAAATTTATAGTAAAATTAACCAGTTTAGTAAGGCAATCAGAAATAATGTTTTAAAATAGTTTACTTGGTAAAAAATACCTCTGAAATGGACATTTTGCTTCCTCATTTTGTAAGTTGTGTTAAAATAGGTTACTTGTTAATACCTCTGAAATGGACATTGTGCTTCTCATGTTAGCAACCAAATTAATTTCCATAATATATTTTATATTTATCAAAATATCTCTATGGAAGTTTACACTTCTCCCGCGTAGTCTTAAGCACATCTGGATCTCGGATCACAGATAGCGACACTTACAATAACCTCTGTTTAGCATAACTTGTTGAGTAGCAATAAATTCCCTTTATAAGTGTCAAGTATATTATGTTTAACGCCATTGACAGATCCATATATGTTATGCATCACAAGTATGGGGTTTCAGAGAATACAATAGTGTTGAGGGTATTTTAAAACTATTTTAAAACAAATATTGAGATTGCCTAATAACACACCAAATTACATTTTATATTTAGAAACAGGATTTGAAAAAATCGTGACTTTTACATTACAAATGCATTTTAATTAAATTTTTCGTGTATTATGCATGCAGGAATATAGACTCCCTTATGTTTTTGGTCAGGTCAAATTAGCCAAAATAGAAGAAAAAATCCTGAAGTTTTGAAACTTGGCATAGTTACTCATTCGAATGCCCTGTATAACCTACTAAACTTCCCCGAACAGGGGATGAATGGGAGGGGATTTTGATTTTTTGTTTGTTTCTTCCCGACATTATCTCCAAAACTATAAACCATAAGAAAAAATCAATAGGACCTTTTTTGAAGAGAATTTACTCAGGATTAGTTTTTCGCTAAACTCAATACTGTATTTCACGAAATATTTAAGAAATTTGTGGAAAAAACCTTTAACTGTCTCCCCCTCCCAATCACCCCTCTTCGGTTAATTTTATTATGATATACAGGGCACTAAAATGAGTAACTATGCCAAGTTTCAAAACTTCGGGATTTTCCCCCTATTTAGCAATGTTTTGCCTAATTTTACCTGACTATTTACCTAAATAAACAATTAGAAAAAATTATACTGGTACCACGAACGGCAGCTGTTAGGTGAAAGGTTCGATATAATTTTATCGGAAGAGTCTGGTAAATGGCCGGAGTGGATGGGAAAGGTTATTGAAGCGGTCAAGTCAAATAATATTACCGACTAGATCGAAGTATCACGTACTAGCCTATATCGTTGCTTAGACAGCGAGCTTGGGGGACGAAGTTATTTTAATGATAGTTTCCACATGGCAACAATCAGATGGGTACTAAAAACAAGGGCTGAAGTTGTCGATTTGAATTTTAAACACTGGATGGCGGATAAAAACTATCTGTGTTCACTATGTAACTTGCAGGAGAATTGTTAGTTTTGCTGCCTTATGTCCGATACTATCTCAAATCCTTAGAAAGATTTTCAAACACGCTTCTTTATCCATTTCTGAATGGGAAGGGTGTTTTTTTTACGAAAACATTACCTTTTCAGCTATTTGTCTATTTTTTGGTTTTGTCAATAGCGGGGAACATAAGTTTTAAAATG
>JAGFPH010008435.1:2695-13138 GCA_018207615.1 Philaenus spumarius
AATGTGTCAGAATTAACTGATACTCAGGTGTATTTCTTTTACATATGTGTATGTTAGGACTGTTGAGTTTCAGGTTTGTAGAGTGTTCGGTGCATCTAATATATTAATTCAAAAATAGGGACCTCTTCGTGAGACACCCGGTATAATACATTGCAGTTAATTGAGGCAGTCATTATTCACGCAATACCGTCTCAGTACCTATGAGAATAATTGTAAACAATTTACTATGTTATCTTTCTAAAATAAATCACCTTATTTAAGCAATTTAAGTGGAACACATCTTAATTTAAATCTTTAGTTTAAAACTGGCTACATTTTATAATATACTCGTTTCGAAATATATGTGTCATCATCAGATTAGATAACATAAGCATATTATGTGTTAACTCGTAACTTTATGAGTTGGACTGTCTCCTTGCAAATCAGTCAACAGACTCAGACGCAATAATTAATTATGGGAACCAAATGAAGTTGGACTGTTAATAAACTATACGTAATGTAATTTTGCAAAAAAAGTTATAGTACAGTCAAAATAGATCAATACTCACCAAATAAATGAAAAAATTAGTTCATCGATGAAATTTTGGTTACTATATGGTTTGGCCAATAGAATTCAAGATCCGATGAGTCCCTAAGTGTTGCAATGGTGAAACATGGTTTTTGGGGGAGGCATAGGGGGGGGGGGAGAAGAAAAATAATCAATGCTTGATGATTTAGGTCATGTGGGGTGTCGTTTTATATGTTTTTCTGCACGAGGAAACGATTTAAAGAACTTATATGTCGATAGAACCGTGTATAGAGGAGATTTTATGCTATTCATGACTTAACATACAGTAGTTTTACATTTCAAAACATTTAAGTTTTACTCTTAAACATACAAACAAGTAACATGTAAAAATAAATATTGTATTAGACGTAACTCTAAAACAATTTATTATATATAATTTATTTTATTTCAATTGTATTCTAGTTATTATTAAGGAATTAGAAAAACTACAAAAGCAACATTGTATGAATAATTCTGCCCCGCTGATGAACAAGAAATAGCAAAAACAGACTGCTTGTCATCGATGGTGGTTATTTGTTACATGTAGTGAGGTGGAAAAAACTAGTTGTCTCACTTATCTTGATGTCTGTAACACTTATGTAAGGTATGTGCAGAATAACTTTAAAACTGAGACAATTATAGTAGTGTTTGATGGGTACAACGACTCAAACAGTATAAAAGAAAGTGAGCACAGAAAAAGGGAAAAACATTTCTCCCCAAAGTTCCACATCACAGAAGGAAGTATTGTTTGTGGAAATGAAGAAAGTTTTCTACGCAATAGCGAAAACAAGAAACAACTGATTACGATGGTGGCTGCTAAGTTACAAGAAAAAAACATTGCAGTCAAAGTGTGTGTGGGTGATGATGACGTTGCGATTGTTCAAACAGCAGTAGAGATGTCTGTTAAGTTTCTTCCTACCATCGTTACACAGGATTTAGATATACTGGTGTTAATTATTGCTCATGCTCTGCCAGATAAGCCTGTACTCTTATTGAAGCCATCTATTGGTCGAGTAAGGAGGAAGGTATTCTCATGTCATATCTTGCAGCAGCAACATCTTAATATAAAAGAATACATTCTCTTGGTCCGTGGATTCAGTGGATGCGATTCTACAAGTGCGATTTATGGCAAAGGGAAGAAGCAAATGTTGAAGCTAGTCGAAACCAACTCTTCTCTAATGGAATGTGTCAAACCTTTCTACTCTAGTGGTGCCATTGCAGATATTACAAAGGCAGGTGAACTACTTTTTCTTTCCCTGCATGGAGCAGCCTAAGACAAACGAACACTAGATGATCTGCGATACCACTTGTTCAAGAAATCACTAAAAAATATTGCACCCAAACTGGACTCCCTGCCTCCAACATCTGCTAGTGCAGCTCAACATTCTTTCAGAACATATTACCAAGTGCAAGTATGGCTGGGCAACCACGGTCTTGTTCCTGAAGAGTGGGAATGGATGTGTCGAGAAGGTATTCTACACCCAGGTAAAACTACCCTAGAACCTGCTCCTGAGGCTGTTATAAATCTTGTTTCATGCTCTTGTAAGGGGAACTGTTCCACCCAACAGTGCACGTGTATGAAAAGTGGAGTAAAATGTTCTGCCATTTGCAAAGGATGTGAGGAAGGTACGTGCATGAATATCAACAGAGAGTTGGAAGTTTCTGATCATATTGAAAACACTCAAACTCTCCATTTTGATGATATTGATATTCAGAAAGTGAGAGTAACAACAAAGACACTGACATCTAAAAGTAAATTTGTTTTGATGACTTGTATTTTTAAAAGCAATATTAAAATTTTGGTACTTATCTAATATAAAATAAATGTTTTTCATGGAATAAAAATTATTAAACTTTCCTCACAACAGGTTTCTATTGCCGTATAAACTCTTCCAATCGTTTCCTCGTGCAGAAAAACCTATAAAACGACATCCCACATGACCTAAATCATCGAACATTGATTATTTTGCGTCCCCCCCCCCAAAAAAACCATGTTCCACCATTGTTAGACTTAGGGACTCATTGGATTTTGATTTCTACTGGCCAAACGATACTATAGCTAAAATTTTATCGATGAACTAATTTTTTCATTTATTTTACTTATTTTTCCTGTATTATTATTGAAATTTCTAATTGTGCACATTAGAATAAATAAACATAAACCTTTTCGGAAAATGTAACTCATATAATTCAATATTTTAATATTTTTAACAATAGAACTAAATCTATATTTCAGTCGTTGATTTTCAATTTTGAATGACCACTCAAAGTTTTTCAGCATCTTCTTAATGAAACCCACTTTGCATTTATCTCATCTTTCAATGCCTGGATATGCAGTGATTTTTCATTAATTCCATTATGCCTTATGATTGCTTTATACTATGTACTTACGTCAAGTAACAATCTTGTATTTTTGTATTTATTTATTAGTATTTCATAACAGCTGTTTCGGTGGTACAAAGTATACCATCATCAGATGAAAAAAAAAAACACATACACACATTACACTGATACAAATTACACAGAAATAAATACACATGAAAATTGGTACTGCAGTACAAGTCGAAAATAAAACAAAGTAGTGCTTAAGTAGTAAAATGGCTACATCTTACTATGTTGGTTGTCAACTGTTCACTGTGAGATTATATAATTAGTCTTACTGACAGGCTATAACCCACAATCCTTGGCATTGTTATCTAATGAAGCAAGAGTGTCATATAGGCCGTTAGATGCAAAGTTCAAGTAAGGAAGCCATATCTGAGTTATTAGAATTACTAAAACTATGTCTCCAACAAAACTACTGTACTTCCATTTTTATAACAATATCTATTTACAACGTGATTGATTAGCAATGGGATCTCCTCTACAGGAATAACTGCAGAGATATTTCTACATGAAATAGAACACAATTCAGTATGAATACCAACAACAAATATTATAATCAAATAATATATTATCACAGATACGTTGTCGACATAATCTGCATGTTCAACGGCACCAGAAGACAACTGACCAATTTCAATAATTACTTAAACAATATTCATCCATCACTTACATTTACCTCTGAATTGGAAAACAAACACCAATTAAATTACCTAGATAGAATAGGTCACTATCACTAAAATAGAAGCCAAACAAAATTTCAAGATATTCAGGAAACCAACCCAAACAAACCACACCATTCATTCCACCTCTAACAACCCACAATCCCATAAAATGGCCGCTTTTTACAGTTATGTACAAAGAGCACTCTCAATACCTATAAACACTGCAGACTTCAATAATGAACTCAATATAATTAAACAAATAGCAATATTTAATGGTTACAAAGCTAACATTGTGGATAATTGTGTTCGAAAATATAAATTAAGAACCCTAAGAAACCAAAAACCCTTGAACACAGCACAAATCCCACCCAAACCAAAATTTGTGTCCACGAAATATAGCAGCTACCTCGAACACCCTATCCGAAACCTTTTTAGAGAAATATGATATACAATAGCACACCGAACTTCTGGAGCAATCTGGAAGTCATTCACATCCTGAATAAAGGCAGGACTATGGGTGTATTAGAGGAATACCAAATATATAAACAATTCAAAACTAACCCAGATAGTTTGTTGAATGATAAATTGAACTTTGCATCTAACTGCCTATATTGCTTCATTAGATAAAAATGCCAAGAATTGTGGGTTATAGCCTGACAGTAAGACAAATTATATAATACTAGGGGAGACCCCTGCGTGCTCCGCACGCCAACCCCCCCCACTCCCCAACTCCCTGTTGGAACCCTAGCTAACCTGTGCGAAGTTTTTGCAATTAATGTAGACCTAGTTGCTTGATTTAATAAGAGATTGATTTATTAAATTTACTAAAAAAACAATTTCATCATTGATTGATTTAGTAAATTGATTTATTAAATTTGTTTAAATTGATTTACTAAATTTACTAAAAAGACAATTTCATCATCACTAATTATCCGTTCACCTCCATAACTATTGAACTATAAACAGAAAAACATAATTAAGCAACAGCAAAATTAAACATAACCTACTTCAATAAAGTAAATTACAACATAAACTAACCATGTCATGATAATAAAACATGTGCTGTTATAATCAGCTGATCTGTGCTATTATATATTTTTATGTCCAATAGAACTCCAGATGATAATAAAACATGTGCTGTTATAATCAGTTGATCAGTAAATACAATTTTATTGAATAGAAAATATTTTAAATTACATTTTAAAAATATTAAATGATGGAGTAGTAAAATTTTAAGTAAAATGGGCAAATATAGAGTTAATTAACTTTCATTTAACACAAACTGCATGTCAATCGGTCCAATAGAACTCGAGATCTCACTTGGAATAGGCCTAAAAATTTTCCCCATGTTAAATTGCCATAAGAGATTTTAGTTTCCGTTTTTAGAAAATTTAGTGCTGTAATTACTAAAATCCAAGTAAAATGGGCACATATAGAGTTAATTACCTTTCATTTAACACAAACCGCATGTCAATCGGACCAATAGAACTCGAGATCTCACTTGGAATAGACTTAAACAATTTTCCCATGTTAAATTGCCATAAGAGATTTTAATTTCCGTTTTTTGAAAATTTAGTGATGTAATTACTAAAATCCAAGTAAAATGGGCAAATATAGAGCTAATTACCTTTCATTTAACACAAATCGCATGTCAATTGGCCCAATAGAACTCGAGATCTCACTCGGATTACAAAAAACCTTTTCAAATTAATATATAGATATCAGTGAACAGTGTTGACCATCACAATAGTAAGAAGTGGCAATAATATTACAAGCACTACTTTGTTTTATTTTCGACTTGTACTGAAGTACCAATTTTCATGTTTATTTATTTCGGTGTAATGTGTATCTGTGTAATGTGTATATGTGTTTTTTTCATCTGATGATGGCATACGTTGTACCGAAACAGCTGTTATGAAATACTGATAAATACAAAAATACAAGATTGCTACTTGACCTAAGTACATAGTATAAACTTATATAAAACAATCATAAGGCATAATGGAATTCATGAAAAATGACTGCATATCCAGGCAGTGAAAGATGAGATAAATGCAAAGTGGGTTTCTTTAAGAAGAAGGGAATCTAAAATGTACCTTGACTTATCAAGATAAGGGCGCTCTAATCCTCCCTCATAAACAGTGTCGAGTTTGAAAGTTTTGCTCTCAATATATTCATCGAGTTTTCTGAGCTTCTAATTTCATTTTGTATTCATCTAACGTCGAGAATTAATGAAACCTTAAGAGTTTAAAATACAGGATATTGTTAATTTAATTGGAGCGTGAACGTCATTAGCCATATTTTTGTATATGTCACACAGCTAACAAAACTGTTAGGACGCCATTAGATAAGGGCAACAAGTAATGCAACCAATGACGCCACTAGTATCAGTGACGCTTAACATGGCTTATACAAGATTCATAAAATAACTCAAAATAACTCAAGAAACGGTATCAGGAGTTATTTACCTTAAAAATAATATTCCATCGTTACGTTCAAAACGGTTTGGGTTGTTTTGGCTTTATGTTACAACGATATTAGTACCTAGCCTACTTCTGGAGATCTACAGGGCCGATTTTCATACCATTTGTTTTAATTGGAAGAAAATTTAAGCATCATTATAAACAAATGATGAAATGAGTTTTATTTTATTTTACCGTTATTTTCATAAGGGCTCTTTTGGTGTTTTTGTTTGTTATAAACTGCATACCTTATTGATACCTATTACTGGAGATCTACAGCACCGATGTTCATGCGATTTGTTTTAAATTGAAGAAAATGTATAGATGATGTATATAATACTAACATTATAAAGAGGCATAAAATCTTAGGCTAGGCCTATACTGATGAACCAACACATTGTAACTGGCAAAAACCCGACACAAATGGGCTAATTACAAAAGTAATTAGGCCTAAAACTAAAAACCATAGATAGGAGCCAGAAGGCCTAAATATGCAAAATTAAGATTAGTAATAAATAAAATGACTCCTTATAAGTAAGTACAAAGAGAAAAATATATGTAAAGTGAAAGGAAGTAATTTAATAATTATATTGTAAATTGAAGGCCTAGTCAATGTTAAACGTAATAGAAGCAAGGCTCAGTGAATTATTCTAAGGGAAATCAACAGGATAATTCATGTCGAGTTTTGTCCAGTACTGCAAATCAATGTACTGTTGCTATGCTCCATAAGACACCATGTTAATATTTTAAGATATAAAAATAGTAAATTCTTTTTAATGAAATGAATAGAGGAGAAGAAGCTAATAAGAATCTAATTAACAGAATTGTTTTAATAAAAATAATTAAGAAGTTATAAAGCAAAGACTTAGGTGAAAAATGCTAGAATTAACAAATTAAAATAATTCAAAGGCCTAAATTGGGGATAAATTAAAGAATAATAAATTAATAATAATTAACAAAAAATAAATTAATCTAATTAAATATTTTTGAAAGAAAAGGCTCAAAAATAAATAAAATAAAATAACCAATTAAATCAAGGGAAATGAGGTTATATAATAGTAAATATATATATGAAATAATGTGTAATATATATGTGAATGTAAAATACCATGTGAGAAGGGGGCATACACCAAAAAGGGGGTTGCCAAATCCAAAATTCGACGATTCACACGAAACAGGCCACAGAACCGTGCCCAAAGTGAAGAAAGAAAAAAGAAGGATAGTTTTGGAAGTTTGGGAACCAGGAGAAGAAGATAGAACCATGAAAATTCAAAACTGGACCAATTTGGAAAAATTAAAATTAAAATTTAACAGAAAATTTTCGAAGGCGATAACTTGAGAACCAGGAACCCTAGAACTACAACTCAAAGGAGAAAGGAATCAGGAGATGGTCAAGAATCCAATGAGCCAAAGAAATCCAAAATCGGACCAGGGGTTACGAAATTAGAGCACTTTTAAAGATTTAAACTAAAAAATTAGCGAATTCCTGTACGGACCAGAACGACTTGAGTAAACACAGTGAGGGGAGACTAGATGTATGACGTCATGCTACCACCACCGAGGCCAATACAATTACTTATTGCTCTGCAAAGGAAATAAATAATTATCGACGAAATCAAAGTGGATTAATGAAAATAAAGTCGTGGGACCTAATTTAAATAATTAAAGGAAAATTCTACAATGTAGAAAACCAAACAAATCACCAGAGAAACGAAGTTACTTAAAAAGGGAAGAGTAAGTCTCTTGACTCAAATCTAGACAGTACGAGGTTGGGAGAAAGAAAAATAATTTTAGTTGTGTTAAGATAGCCATCCAAGGACCACGTCAAAGTTTGCAGAAGCAGCAGTAGGTCGGCGAGAATCACCAATTCCGGTACAGATCAGCGGGCCGTAGGAAATCGCTATACATTAAAGAAGAGGAGAAATCCTAGGAGGAGAGAAGGCAGGAAGAAAGAAGAGGATCGAGGACTTCATTCCAAGGCCTAAACCACCAAGGAGGAAAGCCGCGATAAATCATACTTATTTGTGAGTAGCAAATAACCAAGATATATATTTTAAAGTTAAATAAAATACAAAGATAAATTTTTAAAATTAAATTCAAAAGTAATAGTAAATTCAGGGGAAAGTATGAAAGTAAAATCATTCAGGAATATTCCCTATTCGCACAATGGTATAAAAGAGTTTCAAAATAATTGTAAATAGTACCATAATTATTAATTGTATCAATATTATATTTGTTGGAAAAGTTTAAGCAGTTGCAAAAGTAAAATAATTTTTTTTTTAAATAAAAAAGTTTTATTTGCAAATCTTAATTTCTTTCATTTATAAGTTAAACATCCTATACCAGAAATTTAATCAGTGCTCTAAAGTTAAGTTAGAAATTAAGGTTATATTAATTCTTGTGTGTGACATTAACTCCAGACGGCACGGCCCGGAGAAGGAGTCTGACTAGAGCTAGTAACATAAAATTAAAGTGTATTCATTACAAACAATTTTTAAGAATTAGGAAAGTAAGCGTATTTCCTATTCTTGCCCACGTATGCGCGCAGAATTTGGTTAAGGGCAAATAGAATAAAAATTAGAGCCTGTGCGGCGTGACAAGTGACGTCGGAACGCGGGGTAAAGACCTTGCGAGCCCGAAATTCTCGGAGGGGTGCGCGTACGGCGTGGCAACATGTATTTACATTTATTGCCATAGCTACCAATTGAATAAAATTACTAATAAAACAGCTTTTTGCTTCAATACTTCCATTAACAGCTGTTTTCAAACTTTGAAGCAATTATTTGTGTTTCTAACTTTTAGATTAGGTTTTTATTAATGTGTAGACCTGAGCCTTGCTGGTTCTTTTAATCTTTATTGTAACTGCTGTTATACAAAATACGAAATAATTTGATTTGAACATTTAACATTATTTACCATATTAGCTTTGGTATTATTATTAATCCAACACACATAGTATAAAGAAAAGATAACATGATTATGTGTATAGAAGGTTCCAACGGGGTTGGCGTGCTGAGCTCGTAGGGGTTTCCCCTAATTTTTTATAAATAAATGATGAAATTTTTTGTTTTATTTTATCGTTATTTTTATGACACGAGTGCTCTTTTGGTGTTATTGTTTGTTTTAAGCTACACCTCTTATTGGTACTTATTAATGGCTATCTACAGAGCCAATTGTCGTGTCGTTATTATTTAAGGAAAACAATGTATATAAAAATATATAAAGTCATTTATTTCATCTGTATATTTGTAAGGACACTTTTAGGGTATTTAGGTTACCTATTGAAACCTATTTCTGCTCTTCTAGTGTTTACCTAGTCTTTTATACAATCCAATAAACGGTACCAGGAACTGGCACATACTTTCTCACAAACATATTTAAATTAAAGAGATTCACTGTGACTTCATAATTGTAGGTGGGGTAGGAGAGGCGATATTCAAATAGGAGGTTAACTAATACAACTCCCTTTTTGGCCAAAAAACTCCCAGGAGATTAACTAATACAACTCCCTTTTTGGCCAAAAAACTCCCAACAATATGTTATTATTATTATTAGCTAAACTAGAAAGATGATGTTTTTGCATATGGTAGGGTATATTAAGGGCTACCAATAAGCCAAATTTTATCAAAATCATTAGAGCAGTTTTTTATTAAAAAATAATAACAAATTTTTTGGGGGTAACCCCCTTAAAAAATCAAAAATTTAAAAAAAATTAAAAAACGTCTGGAGATATTCCAGACCTACACCCACATACCAAATTTCATCAAAATCGGGCAGTTGGTATGGTCTCCAGCTCTGTACACATCCTTACAGACACACAGACAGACATCACCCCAAAACCACTTGTTTGGGTTCAGGGAGCAGCAAAACAAATAATTACACTAAAAATATTTTTGGGGTTCAGGGAGCACCAAAACAGATAGTTCCACTAAACAATTTTTTGGAGTTCAGGGAGCACCGAAACAGATAGTTCCACTAAAAATTCAAATTCGAAAATTTGGACGAAAACAATACTTTCTCCATATATACTACGTATATGGGGGAGAAAGTAGAAACTAATAAAAAGTAATTAGACATACGAAAGTAACTGACAAATTTATTGTGGAATGCACCCAGCTCGTCAGATAATAATAATAAGCCTGATGTCATTCTAAAGAGTAGCATTGGATGTTTACATGTTTTCCTAAACCCTCCTCTTTTCTCTTATATTTTTATTAGCAAAGTTTGGAGAAGATTTTCATTTGACATATTTTTTTTCAACATAGCTGCTTTTAGTATTTTTCAAAAGTGGCGCAACCAGTGTCTTTACTTAAAAACACCTAGACGCTGGTTGCGCCACTGGTTGCGAGAGGTAAGTTTAAAGAATAACGTGTATAACTTTGTATGT
>JAGFPH010008435.1:13238-25724 GCA_018207615.1 Philaenus spumarius
AGAATTCGGTTGCTAATGGAGGCGAGTTTCATATTGTCCAATATGTCGTTTTTATAAGTACGAACAATATGCTTATAAAAGTATTTCCTCTTTCACACAATATGAAACATATTATATAAATGACACGAGCACTTAAGCATTTAAGGGTCTGGTGTAGTGGCGGCCATCTTCGATGTTTATCCCATAAGAGCAATGTTAAATTTCAAACCATTTATTTCGTTTACTTTTTATCATAAAATTGTTTGCAAGATCTCATTTTAAGAACAGTCACAATACGCATCCGTCTTGCAATTTACATTTGTTTAAATGCTTTTGATTTGTTATGTAATTGACATTTTGTAAGTACAAAGTTTGAATTTTTTCCTAACACAATAAAAAATTAATAATGAAAAATAATTTGCAAGCCGGATTCGAAATTTTATAAAGAATATTCATTTTTTTGTCAACTCTCAATTACAAAAGATAGACTTATAAAATGGTTTGAAATTTCAATAAAATGGCAATGTCAAATCGTTCAGCTGCAAGAAATTTCACTGTTTGGATAGGGATACAGGGAGAATCGGTTGCGTTTCCGGTTGCTTTCTCGTTTACTAGAGCAGTCCCTTAAGTGGCAGTTTCTCTGTCCTTTTAGTGCGCTTAGTGTGATCAATAATAATGCTTTTTTTAGAACTAATACACCCAAGCGAGGTATTTTTCCAACCGGTTCTTTTTTTCATAAATGTTTTAAAAAAAGTCTATTAATTTCCCCCTCTGGAATTGGTTTTGATAGATGTTGGAATGTACAATAACGGGGATTTTGCTTTCGTGGGTAAACTGTAGACTTTTTTTTAACAAACGTTAAATGGGAAGGTTGTAGCTTAAAAACATAACGTTTTTATGAAACCAAACGACCTTTCAAGGGCTTTAGATTCCGTGTTATGGAAAAATACGAAAAAAACGCAAACATTTTAAAATCATGGTAGAAACATTAGACCGTTGGTTTTCTCAATTCGTTACACATGTTTCGACTGACACTGTTTTTGGTTTATATTTAACGATTTGGCCAGTACATGTTTAAAAGGTATCCAAACAGACTGTTTAATGCTTCCAATTGCTGAGCATTACTTAAAAAAAGAAAAAGTAGCTATAAAACATCACAAATATTAAATGGCAAGTATTTTAAATTAAACACATCATAGGGAGCGGCGTGTTTCAGTGGTTTTCGTGGCCGTTTTGTTTTGCTATAGTAGGGTTAAGCCCAGTTACTTTCGTTCGGCTTAATTGCTCTAATTTAGCTTACGTACTTAAGTAGCTACAGGCTCAGGCTGTTGCCGCGCTCTGAACATAATACTTTGGTCTGGAAGCCCTTGTACGGGTTTACAATAAATATATTGTCTGTTTGTGGTACCCTTCCCCTCCAACGGATAGTGTCCCCACTTGCCTAAATTCTTCCCTACCGCCAAAGCATCTGAGAGGTCACGCTACATCTGACGAATTATACTTCCGTTAGGGTTACTTGCACTACGCTACTCCTCCACCGGTCTTGATTAACCGGTATAGGGAGGAGTGGGGGGAGGGCGTGTACAGTAATATAGGTTGTAATATTTTATGTATACTTTAGTAGTGTTTAAACCCTCTGAGGATGAAGACCATGTCATCGAAATGTACATAAGGGTAAGGTATTAAACTTAACTTACAATTTAGTTGTTTAGTTATAGTTTTTGCTCCTTGTTTTGTGGTTTGGGTTTTTATTTAAATCAGTGTGATTTTGTCGCCACAGTGCTCTTTTATTTGTTTAATCAATATGGCTTCCCGGTCATCTGAGCAGAATCTCTTCCGTAAGTTAAACTTACAAATAAGACTTTTAAAAGTAGATATTAAGTTTCTTAAAGATTGTCAAAAATGTAATATTTTTCCTAGGTTTATATCAGGCATAAAAATTAAACTTAGTAATTCTAGGACGGACAAAGTTCTTGAATTTGCTAAGAAAAAAAATGGCTGAATTTAGAAATAAAATATGTATACAGAAAATTAAGTAGGTTAGAGTTGGATTTGTATAAATTACATCTTAAGTTAGCAAAAATTGTGAACCGCATGAGTTTGATGAATTTTGTAGGAAAATTCATGTTATTAATGAACATAAAAATTCTGTAAAAGTCAACAAATTGTATAAAAAGTTTTTAGACATTAGTAAGCCTAAAGATAAATTAGATCTTAATGTTAATAAATTTCCACCTTTGGTTAAAAATGAATCCAATCAGACCTTTAATAAAGAGGAAACGGATCTTTTGAGTAAGGGACTTAAGTTTTCACTCAATAATTGTAGGCCTACTCACAACATAGTGGAAGATATAGTAGCTAATATTGAGAGTAGTATTCAGTATTTAAAAGATTCTGATAAAAATTACATTAGGAATGCTTGTAAAATTCAAATCCAAGCGAATTTAGGCAGTAAAAATTCTGGAAGTAAATATAATTTAATAAAAAAAGAAATGGATATAATTAAAGGTCTGAGACAGAAAGATTGTTTTTACCTTAAGGCTGATAAAGGTAATACTGTAGTGATTTTGGATAAAGCTGATTACTTTAGTAGGGTTTCAAAAATGTTAAAAGAAGGACCTTATAAAGAAATATCTAAAAATCCACTTAACAAATTTGTTAGAAACACTAAATATACCATACAAAATTGTGGTTTGGTGATTCCTAAAAATGATGTTTTTAAATTTCATGTTTCCAATCCAGTATTACCTAGATTGTATTGTCTTCCTAAAATTCTTAAGGAAGGTAAATCGATGAGGCCTATTGTTACAGGGATTAACTCACCGACTTACGTTCTTTCAAAATGGTTAGCGGAGGAGTTTAATAGATTTGAAACTAAATTTGGATCTTTCTCTATTAAAAATAATTTAGAATTTACAGAAATAATTAGGGATGTTAAACTCCAAAGCAACGAAATATTAGTTTCATTTGACGTTAGCTCTCTGTTTCCTAGTATTCCAATTAAAGAGACTATTTGAGAGAATTTCTGCACAAAAATCAAGTAGAACCTCGGAAAATTGATGAGTATATAAGATTAACCGAGGTCTGCATGGATCAAAATTATTTCCAATTTAGTAATGTTTTTTATCAACAGCTTGATGGTACGGCTATGGGCAATTGTTTGTCTCCTTTTATAGCAGACCTTTTCATGAGTAAGTTTGAGGAGGAGTTAAGCAGTGATCTTGACTACTTTTCTAGAATATGGCTGAGGTATGTGGATGACATTTTTGCCATTTTTGACCTCAACAAATCCAGTGTTCAGGAATTTGTAGATCGATTAAATGGCAGACACAATTCTATTAGATTTACTCATGAAACTGAATTGAACTAAAGCTTGCCATTTTTAGATATTTTATGTATTAGAAATAAGCAACAGATAGAATTCGATATTTATAGGAAACCCTCAAATAATCATAGGTACATATTAAACAACTCGAATCATAGTTATAAACATAAACTTTCTACTTTTAATAGTATGATAAATAGAGCAATTCACATCCCCCTTACACCGAAACGTTTTTACAATGAGTTGAATGTTATTAAAAATATAGCTCAGTTCAATGGTTTTGATCCTAAAATTATTGATAATTTGTTAAGGAAACAGAAGCTAAAAAATGTTAGAATAAATTCCACGAAACTCCAACCGGAAGGAAAAGAAAAATTGAAATATGTTAGTTTACCTTTTGATTCCATACTTACTAAAGGCCTCATACAGGCCTAACTAACATGTTTGGTACAAATTTGTTCGAAATCGATCGAATAGTTTTCTCTCTAGCTTTGTATACATACATACAGGCATTTTGTAAAACCCACTTTTTTGGATTCAGGGGGTTCCAAAACGGATATTTCCACAAATATATCGACATCGATTTTTTTCGATCACTATACTTTCTCTATACTATATTATAGTGAGAAAATAAAAATTAATAGGGAACCCTATTTTATATTCCTGCCATTAAGTGCCAGATACTCTCAAACGAGTGTGTTTAAAAATGTAATGAGAAATAAAACAGTCTTCAAAAATTAAAAAAAACATGTATTGCCGATCAAGTTATATATTTTTAAAAATTGCGCTTTTTACTTTTGTTAAAACATAGATTATAAACTCTTTAATGTAATTTTGGTGGGATTTTCAAGAACAACAGTGTTTATCCCTGCAGAATCCCTAAGGAAGACAGGAAGGGCATTGAATGAGTGATTATTCCCTCGGGACTCTCATCAATTTCACTCGGTGACAAACTTAAGTCTTTCTAGACCGACAGAATTCGGTTGCTAATGGAGGCGAGTTTCATATTGTCCTATATGTCGTTTTTATAAGTAGGCTACGAACAATATGCTTATAAAAGTATTTCCTCTTTCACAAAATATGAAACATATTTTATAAATGACACATCCGCACTAAAGCATTTTAGTTAGGACAGTTTCTCTGCCCTTTTAGTGCGCTTAGTATGATCAATAATAATGCTTTTGTTAGAACTGATACACCCAAGCGAAATATTTTTCCAACCGGTTCTTTTTTTCATAAACGTTTTAGAAAAAGTCTATTAGTTTCCCCCTACGGAATTGATTTTGATAGATGTTGGAATGTACAATAACTGGGATTTTGCTTTCGTGGGTAAACTATAGACGTTTTTTTAACAAACGTTAAATGTGAAGGTTGTATCTTAAAATCTACAGCTTTTAAGACCCCATACGACCTTTCAAGGGCTTTAGATTCCGTGTTATGGAAAAATACGAAAACAACGCAAACATTTTAAAATCATGGTAGAAACATTAGACGGTTGGTTTTCTCAATTCGTTACACATGTTTCAACTGAAACTGTTACTGTTTTTTGGTTTATATTTAACGATTTAGCCAGTACACGTTTAAAAGGTATCCAAACAGACTGTTTAATGCTTCCAATTACTGAGCATTATATTGAATGAATTATTGGCAAAATTGGAAGAAGAAGCGATGAATTCATGGACCGAGCGGATTTTATGTTCTGAGGGGTATGATGTATACAATAAACTTGAATATAATCTTGGGGAGGCAGCTTATGTTAATGACAAATACACTCGAGAATTTATTAGTTTAATATTCAGAGCAAGTAGTGCCACGCTGCCTCTAAACGCTAGACCAGGCAGGAATGGAATTGAAAGGATGTGCTCTTTATGCAGTTCCCGGGAGGAGGAAACCATGATAAATTTATAGGAGAATGTTTAATTATTTTAGGTAGCATTCGAGAAAAATATTTTAAATGTAATGTAATTATTGATGGTGACAGATTGATAAGGATATTGAATGGGTAAAACTGGTTTAATTTAGTAAATTTCTTGAGAAGTGCGCTCAAGGCATTTATTTATGAATTTAATTATTAGAACTTACTCATTGTTCAGGGTAATAAATCCAACCTGGCAGACGACCTACGGGTCATGCTGTAAGTGTGTAACTTTATTTTGGTATGAGTTATTATTTTGGTTAGTTGTGTTGTATTTCTTTTGATTCAATGTTTTGTCTTGTATGTAGTGTAATAAACATACTTTATTATTATTATTATTATTATTACTGAGCATTACTTAAAAAGAAAAAGTAATTATAAAACATAACAAATATTAAACGGCAAGCATTTTAAATTAAACACATCATAGGGAGCGGCGTATTTCAGTGGTTTGCGTGTCCGTTTTGTTTTGCTATAGTAGGGTTAAGCCCAGTTACTTTCGTTTGGCTTAGTTGTGCTAATTGAGCTTACTTACTTAAGTAGCTACATGAGCTATTTGGTTTACTTGAGTTGATTCAAGTGGCGGGGGAGGAGGGGGGTCGAAAGGCTCAGCCTGTTGCCGCGCTCTGATCATAATACTTCGGTCTGGAAGCCCTTGTACGGGTTTACAATAAATATATTGTCTGTTTGTGGTACCCTTCCCCTCCAACGGATAGCGTCCCCACTTGCCTAAATTCTTCCCTCCCGCCAAAGAATCTGAGAGGTCACGCTACATCTGACGAATTATGCTTCCGTTAGGCTTACTTGCACTACCCTACTCCTCCACATTTATTAGGCTGAATTTACATTACGCTGACGTGACTTGTTGACACTCTTTGACGTGACGTGACGAACAAACTTCAGTCGTTTGGTTCACTTAAGGTGCACATCGTTGAGGCGAGGACAGAAAACTATTAACCGCCTTAGACGAGGAAGAAGAGTATATTGCTTTGACCGCCACTCATGAATAATATGAGTGTATCATATAAATAGTGGCTGATTGAGCTATGTTTGCGATTTTAAAGATGGAAGTTCAAAAACCTTAGGGGAGGAACACCTGTTTATATTATATTGTTGTACAATCCCTTTGTTTTAATTTGACAAGATCAGTAGCCAACGGTTGCCTCTAGTCCATACAAATTGTTTGCAATAAAACATGTAAATTATATAAAAGCACATATATATAATTGCTATCCAAAAGGCGGGAATCGAAAACAAACAGAGGAGGCGAACGTAATGTTATATTGTTAAATCGCCCTTTCGTCTTTGCTTGAATTTTAAAAGATCAGTAACTAACTTTACCGACAGTTATAATAGAAACCAAATTGTATGCTATGGCAAATTTAATGAAACGATCATTTTATAAACGTATTTTTAAAGAGTTTAAAATATTGGCAATCAAACGGCCTTACTTTGCAACAAACTAGTAAATACTACCTGTTATTTCTAGGGTTGTTCCAATCTTTTCCCATGCTTCATATTTTGTTTCTGTAATCTTTGTTTAAATGGTCGAATAAAATATGGTTTTTTTTTTACACGATCTACGAGCTCTTCCTATGTTCATAGCTGACGGTCTGCGCATCTGGGAATTTATATTTGGACGTCAGGGAACGTGTTGGTTGTGTCACAACACGTTGACGTAGTGTGCACACTCCTATTTAAAATAATGGTTTAATTTTTTTCGTAACACGTCAGCTGACGTGTCTACACGATACGTCAGCGTAGTGCGCATGCACCTTTTGTCTAACTGGCACGGAGTAAATACTTTTAACAACAAAACCAAATTAACAAACTTGTAAAGTTTCGTCATTATCTGATAGAAGGTTTTTTTGTTAAAACATTACGTTCAAACGTTTCCTCTATATGATGTAGTATTGACTACTGTATATAAATTGATGCCTTTACAATTTTTTTATAATAAAAATCATTATACTTGCAATTAAATAAATATTGGGATCTCAGAGAAAATAAGATTATATAATATATATATATATTAATATTAGTCCAATTTAAATATTGCTTCAAGTCGAAAGCAATACCTTTAATTGGTTCAATTTGTACAACAGTCTCTAAAAAACTCATCCTTTTAGGAATAATTCAACTGAGACGATTCTACTCCGTTATTCGTTTACATACAATTTAATATTTATAAAGACTTCCTAAGGATATCCGTAATGATGAAAATGATTAACTTGGAGATCCTTTGTCTTTTTTTACATTTGGTTCAAGTCTTTTTCAATGTTATTTCAATAACAAGGTTCCTTTCGTTTCCGTTTACACGCTTGCAAATATAAATACATATTTATTCCAAACTGTTACTCATCAAATGCAAATCGATCATGTCTTGAGGTCAGCCCAAATTAAAAAACAAATCTCGATTTTGTAATTTTTATTGAATTGTGGACCTGGCAATGCTTCGATATTGCTTGATTTAATTTTAAGGTTAGTACATCCTAATTGTAAATGGTTTGTCTGTCACTTAAGAATAATGTTACACAAATTCAGCCTTACACCTTGTAAGAAGTGCAATTTATTTGTACTGTATAGGGGTAGCTACCACATTTTAATCTATTTGTTTGTAGTGATCATATTCTCTAAAAAATCCTGCTACTAAATACGTGTAAATTGTTAAATTTGTTGAGTGGTTTTTGAGCATAGAAAACTAAGTGTATAAATGATTATTTAATTTTAAGTATAGTGACCGAATTGTAAATGATTTTTTATATAACTTAAGAATAAGAATAAATAAGTTTAGCTTTATAGTTAGTGAGAGTTACTGGAATTTATTTGTATTGCGTAGGGGTAACTATCCCACTTAAATCTCTTAGATTGTAGCTACTATATTCTCTCAATAATCCTGGTAGTAAAATGCGTAAATTGCAAACAAAATGAAATTAGTTGATTAGTTTATGACCAAATAGAACAAATAAATGATTGGATTATTATTAGTTATTCAATTTCATCCCTTTGGCTTAAGTAATCAAATTGCGAATAGGTTTGTGTCACTTTAAAATAAAATTACATAATTTTAGCTTATATAACTTGTATGAAGATAGTTTAATTTATATTTATTGTTTAGTGGTAGCAACCACATTTCAACATCTTAGACTGCAGTTATTATAACGTCTAAACACTCCTGGCAATGATATGGACAAACTGTGAAATTCGTAAAAAAGTGTTTGAGTCTACAGAGGTCAATGAAACATTAATTTGCATACAGAGAGATTATTCATTAGAACGCCCTCTTTCCATTGATATGTAATTTATTTTACAAAACAATCCTACAAGAGTGAAAGAAATGTTTTATATAAGCTTGTCGGTTAGTATCAATTTACAACACCATTAAGTTTGTAAGCTATATTTGAGTTTGTACGTTTGTAGTTGAATCTTTACAAAAACAGAAGAACAACTACATTATCAAAGTCCAACGCAGTACAAATAAACTTATTTTCTCTGTTAAATACAATCTATACTAGCTGACCCGTGCGAAGCATTCGCATTCTAACTTACTTAAACCCCACTTAATTAAAGGACACACCGTATATTTAGTATCGTAAAGTGCGTTTACTATACGATATTAAATATACAATTAATTAAAAATCGCAATGTAATGGCGTAACGGCAGCTCCCCAGCTGGGTATTGTTATCATCAGTGTTGCCAACGCCAGGAAAATATCCCCACAACTTACTTGATCTTACATCACTGTTATTTTCGGATTCTTTATTTCTTTTTTCTTTTCTTTTTTCGTATAATTGTATTTTGTATATTTTTCCAGTGTAGCGGTTAAGGAAAGCTTTATAAATGATGCCTCATTGATGTAATTTGATGATGTATTAAGGAAGTTATGGCGTACCGACAAAAAAAATGGCATTGAGAAATAATATATGTGATATATAAAAGCGAAATACCACTCACTCACTCATCATGATTTCTCAAAAACTACGGAACGGATTGAAATGAAATTTGGTATGTAGCTTCCTCTAGGGCCATAGGTGCTCACTAAGAAAGGGTTTGAAAAAATTGGAAATTTTAGGGGGGTTGGGGGGTAAAAATTACTAAATCACGATTTCTCCAAAATTACCGAACAGATTGAAATGAAATTTGGTATGTAGCTTCCTCTAGGACCATAGGCGCTCGCTAAGAAAGGCTTTTTAAAATTCGAAATTTTAGGGGGGTTTGGGGGATCAAAGTTATTAAATCACTATTTCTTCAAAACTACTGAACGAATTGGAATGAAATTTGGTATATAGCTTCCTCTAGGGCCATAGGTGCTCACTAAGAAAAGGTATGACAAATTTCGAAATTTTAGGAGGGGTTTGGGGGGATCAAAGTTACTAAAATCATAATTTCAGATCTTTTATTATTATGACAATAGTGCTTTTATTATGTAAGATCTATATATATAAAAGCCAAATACCACTCACTGACTGAACACTTAAAAAGCATACAATTACGTTAAAAAAGACTGAAAGTACCAACCACCACGGGCAACGCCGTACGGGTCAGCTAGTTTCTTTTATAAAATTTAAAAGGTTGGCATTTTACCTTTTATACAATTTTAGATACATTTTTACCTTTTTGTACAAGTCTAAAATGTTTTATAAAAGAGAATCACTTTTCAAATCTTTTATTATAATAGATGGATATCATCTTTTATAAAACATATTTTATAAAATATTTTACAGTGTAATACGCGCCTAAGCAATACCACCTATAATACAAGGCCTACGGGCTCTGACGTCACAGTGACGTGACGTCAGCATAAGAAGGCCATCATTTTCTCGCCAGATAAATCCGATAGATGTCTCAGCTTATCTCAAGCTTTGTTTTACATGACAGCTGGTTAAGATCAAGATATTTTGAGGTTACTTTGTTTTGTTTTATTTGTTTTATGTGCTTTATTTAGTGTTAACATAATCTATAAAATGCCTAATAAGTGTTGTGTTCTTATAAGTGTTGTGTAATTATATAAATGGACAGAAGGTCCACATATTTATTTTCCTAAAAGAAGTTAACCTATTAAATGAATGAATTGCTGCTATTCCCCGTGTATCATTTACACCGACAAAATATACCAAGGTTTGTGAGTTACATTTTATAATTACAACGAGCATATTACTTGGACAACAAAATCAGGACAAATTGTTAGGCGCAAATTTACTATTCGACCCTAGGCTAACCTATGGCAACAGAAATGTAAAAATCATAGAAAAAAACCTAAAAGGTTCTAATCTATGGGTAATTATTCACAGTATATTTACCTGTATTCAACATTTAACAGTAGAATGTAAAACAACGTAGTTGTCTGCAAAAAATATTAGGCTAGGGTCAAATATTAAATTTACTTTTCGACCCTAGCCTAATATTTTTGCAGACAGCGACGTTGTTTTACATTCTACTTTACTATTCGACCCTAGCCTGATATTTTTGCAGACAACGACATTATTTTACATTCTACTGTTAAATGTTGAATACAAGTAAACATACTGTGACTAAATACCATAGGTTAGAACCTTTTAGATTTTTTTTTAATTATTCTGGCACTTCTGTTGCCAAAGGTTAGCCTAGGGTCGTAAAGTAAACTTACGCCGTAAATTTACGCCAATTGTTACAGTAAATTTAAAGTGTCCTCGCCTTCATACAGATGCAGTTCCTCGCCTATTTCCTAATTGTCCCCACTATCTCCAAAAAAATACTAAATTTCGTCTGAGCAGCGGTGAAAAAAGAAGTTAATTGCACAAAATATGTTGTTTATAGCCCTAGAAGAGAGTAAACAAGGATATTTAAGATACAAATAAACACCAAGTGATTGTAATTATGCGGAGTTCCTAAATGTTTTAACATTCCTGAAGGTTGGGTTAAAATTAAAAATAAAACCAATGTAACAATATTTAAATACAATACAAGCCAAGACCTATTGTGACCTATGCAATTGTAATAAATGAAAATTTGAAAGTAGGATTATTTTTGTATGGCTCTGAAAATAAAAGTAGAACATCCTTGATTACAAACAATATAAATGAGATTTATGAGGTATTAAATAAAATAGAAGCATGCTCATGAAGTGATTAAAATGATATTAGGCCTTATTGACAATCACAAGAAAGAAATAAAAACATAAAGCATGTTTTAGATATTCTTTTAAATATAACTGATGACAAAGATACAGGATTATTACTCATTTGCGAACAATTGCAACTGCATACCAATTTAAAAGAAAGATACAGATATTCATGTAGCACATCCTTGATTTTAGCCTTATTAATTTTTACAATTAGTCTTCATGCTTACAAATTTTTAAAACATTCAGCTTCTCTTATATTACCACCCCATGAAACCATTAAATCAGTTTGTAATAAATTTCTAAGTGATCCAACTTTGGAAGAAAGACAATATGCAAGACAAGTTTTTAAATACATAAAATAAAATTTAAAGCACATGGTATTACTAATAAATGAAATTCACATTAAACCATACTTAGATTATAAAGCTGGAAATATTAGGTACAGCTTGTATTAATACTTGTTTAGCATCTACCGCTTATGTTTTTATGATAACCTGCATTAACTCAAGTTTTAAAGAAGTTATACATATTATTATATCACCAATGTCTAATGTAGATCATTAAATACTCTTCAAGTTCATAACAACAATTATAGCTAATTTAGAAGAAATAGGCTACAAAATATTTTGTGTTACCAGTGACAACAATGCCATAAATAGTAAAGCAATGAGAATGTTCGCCCAGAACCAATCTACAAACATTGTGTATCCTCATCCTTGTGATAAAGATAGGCCTTTGTTTTACTTACTTGATTTAGTTCACTTGTTAAAGTGTATTAGAAACAACTGGTTAGATTCTAAACCAGACCAAATTTAGTCTGACAAAGAACATAATAATAGAAAGCTTAGTAACCTGAAGCTGTAGGCTAATAATTAGGCCTACAGAGATGTTAGTTCTACTATTGTAATTAGTATTTTGTTTTTCTAAAAAAAATATAGCATGCAATTTGAAAGGCTACTAATTTAAATTAGAGCATATAGGCTATAATATTTAGGATGTTTTATAAAGTTAGTATATTTTCCATAAAAAGCAAATACCGGTATTGTTTACAACAACAAAAAATGCAAAACGTATTTTTTTTACATTTCATATTTCAAGATTAAATCTTTATAAATGTTAATATTCTTTTAATTTAATATCAATAAATATGAATAGAAATAAAT
>JAGFPH010008435.1:25824-36377 GCA_018207615.1 Philaenus spumarius
CGTTAAAAAAGACTGAAAGTACCAACCACCACGGGCAACAGCGTACGGGTCAGCAAGTTTCTTTTATTAAATTTAAAAGGTTGGCATTACCTTTTATACAATTTTAGATACATTTTTACCTTTTTGTACAAGTCTAAAATGTTTTATAAATGAGAATCACTTTTCAAATCTTTTATTATAATATATGGATATCATCTTTTATAAAACATATTTTATAAAATATTTTACAGTGTAATACGCGCCTAAGACCTGTCTGCACGGTGAACGTGGAATTGACTGTAGGTGCAGCTCTCACTGCGACTATAGAGATTTCCTCTACTGATTTCCCTATAGTGAAATGAAAACGCTTACTGTAAGCAAACCAAAATAAATCTATGTTAATACGGATATTTTGTAGATGTCTCAATGCCACAAGTCTTTTTGCTTTCTGTTTTTATTTATGTTTAACATATTAGTATACGTTATAAATCTACGTAAATGGTTTTGCAATTATATTTAAAAATTTTCATTTACTGTGCCTTTTCTAACTAATATCATAGAACAGAAAATGCTAACTGGCCGGGAATGCTTGACAAATGTCTTATCTAAAGAGGCTAAAATTTTGTTTGATTTAATTCGTAATAAACAAATGTGTTCGTTTCCTTTTTTGTAATAAAGTAAAGAAGCAATTAATTACCATCATATTGATTGATTCACCTCTACTACCAATACTTAGTGTATCACGTTGCTGGTTTAAATAATGTTGTGTTGGAAATGCAAATTCAGAAAGCAATCTTACAGAAGAAACTTTATTCTGTAACTTTTTCGTATTTAAAATCCATACAGACAAACTACAAACGTTTAAAATGTAATATACTTATTTATTTCAATTCTATCATCAGTAGTTGAAATTTACAAGAATGTCTTTGTCTCTTTCTCCTTTGCTGATTTTTCGATTGAAAAGACGATTTCCTATTTCTACTGATTTGCATATAAATATATGCTAATGTATGTATGTATTTAAATACTATTCATTGGAAATGTCAGGATATCAAATATTTGGTCGTGGTTTTTTCAAGATCAGTTTGTTGAATACTTACTTTGCTATGAGTTTTTAACTTAAGGGCTTTTCTGTTTATTGTATAACTCTTTTACAGAAATAATATGATTACATCAAATAAACTAATATTATAAAGAGGTAAAATTTGTTTGTTTGTATGTAGGGGGTACTCTCTGGAACTAATGAACCGATTGAAAAAATAGTTTTAGTAATAAAAAGCTAACTATCCCTGAGTAACATAGGCTATAAATTAATTTGAATAAAAACATTTTTTTTCTATTTGTAAATTTAGTCAGACAAAATTCTTAAGTCTGGACTAGACTGATGAATTATGGAGCAACCAATTGAATAAAATAACAGATAAAACAATTAATTGTTTGCTCTAATATTTCCGTTAACACCTGTTTCACACTTTGAAACAACTACCGTTACTGTATTTGTATCTCTAAATTTTACGTAAGGTTTTTATTAAAGTGTTGACCTGAGCCTTGCAGGTTCTTTAAACCTTTATTATAGCTGCTGTTATAAAATATACGAAATAATTTGATTTTAACATTTAACATTATCTACCGTCTTAGCTTTGGGGTTATTATTATTACTATTATAAAGAGGTACAAAAATTTTGTTTTTTCGTTTGTACGTAGGTGATAGTCTCTGAAACTACTGAACCGATTGAAAAAAAAATTACTAATAAAAAGCTACACTATCGTTAACTAACATAGGCTAGGATTAATTTTGATTTAAGGGTTAAAACAACCCGTAAAACAATAAGTATTATTGTTATACTTTCCTTAAATCTAGAGAGCTGAAATTTTGTACATTTATTTCTTACAAATCTTGCAAAAAAAATTAACTAGATTTGCATTTTGTCGCATACTGCTAAGGGGTGAAAATGTGATAACCAATAAAACATTACAAATTAATGATTATATTTTCCTTAAAGTTGTTAAACTGAAAATTTTTATATTTATTTCTTACAACATAAATAAAAAAATTACCATAGATTGAAATTTTGTAGCGTCCTGCTAAAGGGTGCAAATTTAGTAAAAATATTCATTGTTACACTTTCTTATAAAGCTAGAGAATAAATCCTCAATAAATTGAAGAATTTAAAAATAAGAAACCACTATGTTACATCCTAATTCAAATAAATAAGAGATATTATTAGAGTTTAATAGTAGGGCCTATTTATATAAAATAACCTGTTTGCATTTGCTTCGACGCGAGTCACCGCAGGGGTTGGCGAGCGAAGCGAGTAGGGGGCGGGGCCCTCTAGTTTTAAAGAAAACAGTAATTGGTGCCTCAAAATCTACTGCAACCCTAATTGAAACATAACCTACAAATTCAACCATATATCCACTCTAAATAAGGTGGGTTTCTTAGTAATTTGTTTGAAGGATATCATTCATTCCTGCCAGGAAGCGTTCCAAAGGAGCCTACTAAATATTTGATCCGGGAACAAACTTTCTTCCAACTAAACTTGACTCTTCACATTATGTGACCTGCATAAGTTTTTCTCAGTTCTGTTTCGAATTCAATTGAGGCAGTAAACTTGTGTACAGTCGTTTTACCCTAACTACAGACATGAAGTAAATGATGAGTTATAATTTAATTTAAGCTACATACGACTCTGTTCTCCGTTTTTATTGAGTTTCTTTACAGTACGACCGTTTCGTCTTTTTATTCAGACATGGTCACGTGAAGTATCCGTAGAATTGTACTTCGTCATGATTTTGTTAAACAACACATCCAAGTATCACATTTAACAAGTTCAACTTATTTTGACATTTCAAATTTAAAACACATTTAACAAACATTCATAACATTGACTTTAACATATAATTAGTCACTTTAATTTATTTTATCAGGCAGTAACATTTTTCTGACTATTCCGGCTTCGGTTTATATTGTAACAAGAGTACAAATTACACACGCATTATGTTGTTGATTGTACCATAGATCATGAATAATAAATAGATCTTGCATCCATACGTGGGCTGTGTGCCGGAAAAAAGGTTGTCGCCAAGATAGTACATGATCGCGCCGCGAGGTAGCGCTAGGGAGAAAGCATTGGTAGCATTGGTGTTTTAAACAGCTTCCTTCGTTTCCCCAATAGATAGCGTCAAAAAAAGTCGAATTTCCAGAGGAACAAAATATTGCATTGGATCGGAGTTCTATTAGGTTATCCAAATACAATGATTGTACCAAACAGATTTTAGCGTGGACTGTACTGTCTGTCACAATGTCGCAATGTTCTCTTCCCCCCTTCGACCAAGGTTAGTGCTTATGTAAGTAGTCTTCCTTGCAACAGGTACCGTTATCACCATATAATATTGTCTTCGAGTGGTTATAATTACGAGATCATACCAGTGGTGTAACTTTTATAAGATGGAAGTCGAAACAAGATTACAGTTCCAGCTCTTCCCCGAATCGAGAAAAAAAGAACAACTTGCAAGATTTGCCAAATCCGAAAAGCGCAGAATGACTGTAAAAACCACTGCAACGCCTGTGCCAACTTTTTCTGCCTGGAGCACCGCGCAGATATTTGCAAAACCTGCAGCGCCTGAGGCCCGATTTCACGACAGCAAATCTTTGCAAGTAAAAAACTTTTTGAGATAAAACCAAAAAAGTTATTTTTCCTCAACTTTTTGCTGTAAATGCATTGTGTATTAAAACTATTGCCAATACGGGGGTTGGCGTGCAAAGCACGCAATGCTGTTTGTATTGAAAACTCTCGAAACACGAGGGTTGGCGTGCAAAGCACGCAATGCACGGTGTATTGAAAATTCTCCCAGTACGAGAGTTGACGTGCAAAGCACGCAATGCACTGTGTATTGAAAATTCTCCCAATATGGGGATTGGAGTGCGAAGCACGCAATGCACCGTGCGTCGGCCGCTTCTCATAGCGTTCAGTGTCAACAAGCTCACGTGTGCGTCCTTAGCAGTGAACGGAGATGTACCGGGTACTGATGTTTTTCGTCGGGTTAGTAGCGGTTTGTTCAAGTGCCGCCATTCGCGCCGGTATCTGTACTTTAAGATTGTTTTTACAACTTCAATGAAAACTAATGCTCGAAACATTTGAGCGGAATCTTCGATAGTGACTTCAATTTATCGCACTAAATTAATCAAAACAACCGTGCACGCGATCTACACGCTTTTTTTCGCAGTGAATTAATAGGCTCTGTTCATTTACCATTTTGAAAATCCATAAAGGCGTATAAAGGTTTTTTTTCTGTAATTATGTCTTTCTTCTTATGTGTATCTTATTCATCTGTCCGTGATTTTAACAGGGTCTTACTGGTATATAAACTATTTTGCAAACCCTTTTACATTTTAACAAGATGAAAAGCACTCAAAAGGGTAATACACCCATAAATTGATAATCATTACTGCGAACAATATAAAACAAGCTTCGGCTAAAGACACAAAGTGTTCCTAAATAAACACAGCAAGGTTACAGAATTCGAACATCAAAGATATCCTTAGCCAGGTATTCAGTAAAGCGTTCCCGGTGACTGCCTCGGGCCAGGCGATGTCAGTTTGTACGAATTCCCTTGTTTAATCTGAATATCTGGAAACACTCCCGGCTGTAACAGTTAATTAGTATCCTTTCCTTCGCTACATTGTTGTGACTATCAATGAAAATAAAATAAACGGTATCAGGAAACTGACACATACTTTCTCCCCCATTATAGGAACTTAATAAAATACTCTAAATTTTCATCAGTAGAATAATAATTCAAAATACCAATTTTTTATTTTTTTTATTTTTAAGAGTAATTTTTCCTTAAAATCCATAAAATAACGGAAAAACCAACTTTTCTCAAAAACGGCTCGAACGATTTTGATTAAAATTTTATAGTTTGTAGTACTTTAGGTCCCTAATAAACTATAAAATTTTAATTAAAATAGTTAGAGCCATTTTTGAGTAAAGTTGATTTTTTCGTTATTTTAAGGGTTTTTATTGGAAAATTACCCTTAAAAATAAAAAATTCACAAAAATGAAAAATACGCCTGGAGATACCGTGGATTAGTACCTCCATACCAAATTTCATCAAAATTGGACGACTGGTTTAGGCTCTAGGTCTGATAACATCCACTCACATACACAGACACACCCCCACACACAGTCATCACTCCGAAAACCACTTTTTTTAGGTTCAGGGGGACCCAAAACGGATATTTCCACAAAAAATTCAAACTCGAAAATTTTATACTTTCTCCATATACTATGGTGTAGGGGGAGAAAGTAAAAATTACAAGGCTTATAGTTACTCCAGCAGGAGAGGTTCAATTGATTAACAGCTGATCGTGCTGATGCAGAGTGCGCGCACATTTACAGTTACAAAACTTCCACAATATACCAACGGAAACAACGAAGTTAGAACAAAACAAGACAATTTTAAATTTGATATAATGTATTCATTGAAAACAAACTATGGTTTGAAAATATCATGTAGTTTAACTATTTACATTTTCTTAGAAACGAATAGAGTACGGATATAATAGACAATAGAGATTTTTTTATGTAAAAAAATTAAACAACAAAAAGATTGCATAATGAATTGGTATGTAGTTTGTTGGTGAAAATACCACCTTCGGAAATGTTTTTTATTGTGGAATCATAAAAAAATACATTGGGAGTGCTTAAGACCACACGTTGTAAGTGATAATTATATTTTTATCAGCATTAATATTATAGAGGAGAATAAAGATCAACAGATTACACAAGTCAATATATTGTCAAAAAATATTATATCATATTTTGAAATTGCATAATTATTATAATATTGTAATTTAATAATTGGAATATAGTTATATTATTATAATTATAACATGATTATGTAATAATATTATAATTATAAAAGTATGTGAAAAGTAGTGATCATTATAATGTAATGAGTATTTATTTAGTGACTAATGATTTTGAGTGAGGTATTAGTGTATGCATTCTACATAGAATTATAAGAGTAATTCAACATGTAAGGGATTATCATATTATAATAACGTATTATAATCTATTATGTATCGTCTATTCCCTCTCCACGCGCTTACTTGTCTATACATAGGCTACTATTAGCTGTCAGGACAATGTTCGCTATTGCAATAATATGGTTACCTACAGCAAATGTTACATCTTAAATTATTTTAGCTGATTCTGTGTGTATTTTGAGACAGTGGATTTTTTACTGCTGGCCTATGTGCTTTTACACGATTTGTATTAGAAAAACGCTTTCCGCGTTTTTCTTCGTTTTATGGTATTCGTTCTGGATGCGACCGAACTGCATCAGACGATGATATTCACTGTTCTGATAGGTTGGAAGTTGAGAAATTTTGAGACCTGGGAAACCTGGGATTGGGAAGCTGACTGTATTTCCTCCACTCTAATATCCATTGAGTTGTCAGGTAAAGAAGGTGTGAGAGGAATGAGAACATCAAAGTGGCCTCTCGTCACTTCCCCAGTAAACCTTAGCCTCCCTACTCCCTCAATCGGTTCGCCAAAACCCTCCCACAACATATATTACACCTGATATTCATAAAAAATATTTCTGATTCTGCTTGAATTTCACAGGAGGTTCCAAAAGTTACCGGTTTGCTCATATCCGTGAATCAAATTATATATTCTTTTTTTGTTGAATAGATATCTCCTGATACTTTTAAAGTACTGTAAATGTTTTGAACCTGCGCCAATTGTTTGAAACATGACTAACAACTCTGGTAGTCACCTCAAACCCCAATGAATCAGTGCCAAGTACAATTAAAGGCAAAGAGTAGAATAAAATTGGCTATTTATCCTGAAAGAAACTACTATGTGAGGAATAGACACTCCATTATTGTAATATGAAAATAATTTTTTTATTTTAAGTGAGTAATAATAAGTTACAGTAAAATAAAAGAATAAAAATATTAGTTTGTCAAAATGTACAAAATGTAAAATTTTGTCTAAACTCATTTCAGTTAGACCAAAATCAATCTTCTTTACAAAACTTAAAACGCACAAATATATTAATTATTATTATAACCATCCCTTAAATATTGAATTAGTCTTATAATATTATGGAGAGCACATACACTAATACCTTACTAAAAATCATTAATCACTAAATAAATAATGCTTACATTATAATGGTCACTATTTTTCGCATACTTATTATAATATAATATTATTATAATATACTAGCTGACACGTACGGCGTTGCCCGTGGTGGTTAGTATTTTCAGTCTTTTTAACGTAATTGTAATCTTTTGAAGTGTTCAGTTAGTGAGTGGTATTTGGCTTATATATATATATAGATCTTAAATAATAAAAGCACTATTGTCATAATAATAAAAGATCTGAAATTATTATTTTAGTAACTTTTATCCCCCCAAACCCCTCCTAAAATTTCGAAATTTTTCATACCCTTTCTTAGAGAGAGCCTAAGGCCCTAGAGGAAGCTACATACCAAATTTCATTCCAATCCGTTCGGGCGTAATTTCAGGATGATCAAAAACGCATTAAAAACGCAAGGAAAAATGCAAACACGCCTATTTCTGGCGTAATTTTGGGAGAATCTCAAACATTTTTTAACAGACTACTTTTAGGCCTTAAAAGAACCTAAGAACCAAATTTCAACATTTTCTGCCAATTAGTTCTCGAAAAAGCTGAGAAAACGCAAAAAATCGCTAGAAAAACGCGAATATTGGGCGTATCTTTGGGATGTTTTCAAAATCCGTTCTTAGTGCGCGTCTAAAGGACCAACTGAACATGCATGCCAAATTTGAACTCATTTGGTTCAGTAGATTTTTAGTTCTGCTGATGAATGAATCAGTGCCATTTCGCTTTTATATAGATAGATTAATATTACAATAATTATAATAACGTATTATTATATAATATGTATCGTCTTTTCAATCTCCACGCGCTTACTTGTATATATATACTATGTATCGTCTATTCCCTCTTCACGCTCTGACTTGTGTTTACGCAAAAAGTTTGCGTGACTCGAGATTTCAGAAACATAGTCAAGCGAAAGTGCCCAACCTGCCAATAGAAGTTATAACTTCAAAAAAAAAAAAAAAACAGGGATACATTGCAGGACTTGCAGATGGTGGGGAAACTTCTCTCCTGCTGTAAGTTGGCCAGTAAACTATCCTTCGGCGGAGAAGTTTCCCCACCAGATAACTCCCGTGTTTAGGGTCGTACTCAGGTCCACATTTAACCAATTTCTCACCGTTATTTCGGAAAAAACTAATTGTATACCCTATAAGTATTCCTAATAGAACAAGTACTTGTCCAAGAGTATCAAACTTTCCTCGCAGTCATGATGTTTTTAAAATCGATCGCTGAAACAAGAATGGATGCATATTTGTAGTTTTAAATGTGCTCGAATAATCACATATTTATATTATTTCTCAAGGCCATTTTTTTGTCGGTACGCCATAACTTCCTTAATACATCATCAAATTACATGAATGAGGCATCATTTTAAAGCTTTCCTTAACCGCTACACAGGAAAAATATACAAAATACAATTATACGAAAAAAAAAATCTGAAAGTAACAGTGATGTAACATCAAGTAAGTTGAAGGGATATTTTCTTGGCGTTGGCAACACTGATGATAACAATACCCAGCTGGAGAGCTGCCGTTACGCCACTACATTGCTATTTTTAATTAATTGTGTATTTATATATTTAAATATTCGGTGTGTACTTTAATTAAGTGGGATGCTAAGTAAGTTAGAATGCGAATGCTTCGCACGGGTCAGCTAGTATGTTATACAAGGTAATGGACACATAGAGGTCTGCACAAAATACAGAAGACTTCTGTAATATTTCTTTTCTATTACTAATTAGAGTGAAATATTACAAATTAAAAGGTGACATTAATCTTTTTATAAACATTTTGATGAGAAAATTAAAACGTGGCAGGTTCAAAAACAAATACAGTACACCATTTAAAACCATGTTGGGACATTTTGTCGTGATTCTTAAAATAACAAACTGGTAGACACTTAAAAACGATCTAAACGGATTCCCAATACAGTAAATATTTTTAATACGGGCCCGTGTAAATTTTTAAATGCAGTGTACTGTTCGTTGTTATTATGTTTTGACAAGTAAATAAGTTTTCAACTTGGAATGTGTGAAAGAATTCTAACTCGTTCTTGTGAAGATCTGATAATGGTGACTTAATTTCAGTGAAGCCTGTTGCCTGTGTTAATAATAATAAAGATTGTTTGGACGAAGACAATTATGTAATTAATTATGATAATTGAATAACTTCAGTTGAATCATCGATCCTGGTGGCTATTCGCTTAATGTTTAAAAATAAATATTTGTAAAAGCTTTTGTTGATGTTCCACCCAAAGTGGGAAAAGAGTTCAGAAGTTATAATTCACAAAGTGTTAAATCCAGGGAACAGTTTTATTGTATCGGGCTTTTACTTTATAGACGGGATCTACCCCTTCACCGCAGAACAACCCCTGACATTTATTGACAACTCTGTTGTCGGGACGTTAACTTTTGTGTTCCCGCTCCCCTACTTTTCTACAGGGGAAGTTTTCTTACTTTCGCTGACTGTCATAAGTTTTCCCCAACGATTTTTACAAATTTACTCTTAATGTAGATTTTTTCTTGTGTGTTTGTTTTAATATAAAATAAGTAATAAGTGAAAGTAGTCGCAAGGTTCATTATACAGGGTGGAACAAAGTTGTGTTAAAAACTTCGGGAAATGGTTCTATGGGTCAGAATAAATAGGAAAGCATGAAAAATATTTTTTCGAAAAACGCTTCATTTTAGAAATATCCACTATTTTGCTTCTTTTATTAAATAATTAATATCAGAGAACTGTTTAACCGATTGAGTTCAAACTTGGCATTAAGTTTAACCTAACAATGATCTATCTTTAAGAAAAATAATTCGACCACGCAGCTGAACCGCTGACGTGAGTTGAGCAAATTTCCAAAATTAAGTTTATAGGCCTATGTTTTAGGATTTCAACCAACAATTTGTTAAATAGGTCTATTCACGACGGTGCTGAATAGCTGCAAAATGGTTGGCACGCCATTCCGCATATTGGGAGTATTTTCAATACACAAAGCATTGCGTGCTTCGCACGCCAACCCCCGTATTTTGAGTATCTTCAATACACAATGCATTGCATGCTTCGCACGCCAATCACACGGTAGAATTGACCACATGGCTTTGAACCAGGTAATTCTATGGTATTTTACGTTTTGATCGATTTTAGGGGCACCAAGCGAGTTATAAAGTCGCGTTAAAAAACAAAATGTGCAGAATAACATCCTACATTTATATTTTAAAAAAAAACTTTTTTAAAATTTAATACTCATAGTAAAAATCTCAAAAAATAGTTACTTCCGGTCAAAAAACGTACTTCCGGTTTCTGGATATTTTTGGCTAACGAACTCGTCCGAGCGACATTCACAACCAACATGTGTATTAAATGTGAACCAAATCGGAATTACAATGGGGCCACTAGAGTGCGAACACACACACACACACACACA
>JAGFPH010008435.1:36477-55530 GCA_018207615.1 Philaenus spumarius
ACGTGTTCTCGGGACCATGATCGGTGCTCATTTTCAACTCCCGACCATAAGGGCCACTGCAATAGCTCATTTTTCCTATGGAAATTCACTAATAAGCGATTATATCCAATCATACATTTCAAAACCTAAATTACTCAAAACCCGTACATTTTAACAAAAAATGTCAAGACATTTTTTTTGTAACTCTTTTGATTTCCTATCGGTTGGTGTAACTGTTAAAACAATCGTATGAAGGATAAAGCTAAATTATGTGTAATAATTGGTTTGTTCAACCCGGCATCCTATACCTACACAGTAAATACTACAATATTGTATGCACATTTGCTTTCATTTTCTTTAACTAAACTATTATTCTTCATCCGATTGTTTTGAAAGTTACATCATCCGATAGGGAATTAAAAGGGCTAAAAAAAAGGTACCTTGACATTTTTCGTTAAAATGTACGGTTTTTGAGTAATTTAGGTCTGACTTTTCAAACAGCATGTTAAAGCGCATGATTCCATACAATCGCTTATTTTTCTTAAGATAGACCATTGTTAGGCTAAACTTCATGCCAAGTTTGAACTCAATCGGTTAAACAGTTCTCTAGATATTAATTATTTAGTAAAAGAAACAAAATGGGGATATTTGGAAAATGAAGCATTTTCGAAAAAATATTATTCTTCATGTTCTGTTTATTTTGACCCATAGAACCATTTCCCGAAGTTTTTAACACTAACTTTGTTCCACCCTGTATAGTGTATATATTGTTGTCCAGAAGGCAATTTCTTCTCAATCTGTGTGTTACAGCCTTAACGCTAATTCATTGTTGACAGTTTTTTTTAAAATTAGTTATTTGTTTTATTCAACTAAGAAAACGTTCAAGAAATGTTTACTTACTGTCAAAAAAGTGATTCCTTTTGTTGGACTTGTGTATTGTGAACGAACTAGTCCAAGCGCCTTAGAAAACTAACTTGTGTTCTGTTGACCATGATCGGTGCTCATTGACCGAAATTCGCTAAAAACATAATTTGCAAAGAAGCGCACCCACGTTCACAACGCATGCGCATATCAGCTGAAACGCATACAAAAGTCCTGAAAATTGTACGCAATAAACTCGTCTTCGGTTTCAGCTAAAGTAATACTTCATTTCCATAACCGAATGTCGGCAGTTTCGTCAACTCCTTCAAACTTTCTTCATTAAAACCGTGCGAAATTAATTTCAGTTAAGAAACAATTTTGCATTATAAATCTCAAGTTATACTTAAGTAGGCCAAAGTAATTGTTAAATAAGTGGCTTTTTGTATTCATTGAGGTTATGTTAGTTTTACTGAATGTAGTATAGTTATATACCCTCCTAAGAGCGTTGCTTTGATTAGAAATATTACTTTACTAGTTGATTTTATTTTGTGTCAGCTGATGAATAATGTTTTTATGTATTTAAAAATAAATTAAATATAATGTAATCAATACCATACCTATTATCCGCTCATATAAAAGCGAGTTTACATAGTCTCTAAATCCGTTTGTCTGTACGTGAGTTACAAAATACAGATGTAAATATATGTGAAGAAACGGGCCGCGCAGGTAGGCATGTGAGTGTGGAAGGGAGGACGTATGTTATGTGTGGCGGGGTGGAGGATTTGACTGCTGAGTACACTACTACCCAGTCTGTTTTTTTACGGCTATGTTTTTAAAAGTTATGTACAATATTTATAAATAATGTATACAATATTTATAACAAAATATACAATATGTATAACAATTTCATTAAGTTGATTATAGTCCAGAAATAATAAAACACTATAATGTTTTTAGAAAAGGCAGTATACTAGATAACGCGCCTAACCTCTGTCACCGACTTACCCGCTACGCTGACCTTCACGGTTTTAGCGCATGCGCACTGGCCGTCCCTGTTTCTGCGCATACAGCCAACCGCTTCGTCACATATATTTCCTACTGTACACTTATCTAAAAAGTCTAGGGATATTGGAAATAATAAAAGTTTTGTCCGACTTTTCCAAATTAAAATATTTATTTTCATTCTGATAATTAACCCATAAAAGACTGGAATTATTAATTGATCAATTTTAATTTTTTTTTCATCTTAATAATTTTTAATAACCTCCTTGATTATTGGAAAATTATAGATTTTTTTCTAGTAGTGTGCTTATATAGAAAATTTGTGTGTGACCATATGGTCTCAGTAGGCTTTTAAGTGTCTATTCAGGAAAAATAAGAACTATTCACATTAGATTAAAATTTGTCTTTATAATTTACTTTAAGAACATTACATATGAACATTGTATGGATCAGATCATTGTAAGGTATGCAGAGTCCAAACTAACATAATATGGAATGTCGTACCGTACATAATAGCCTACTACAGTTTGTGATAGTTCTCAAAACACTTTACGCACAGACCGACATCACATTTTTTGCAAGCTGTTCTTCCTACAGAACTGCACAATCTACCTGCGCACCGTCTGCGCTTTTCTGTTGGTGCTACATAGTGATGTAGACCATCATAGCGTAAACTATTTTTATTTTTGGAGACAAAAACCTTTCTTGCCATACTTGGGCCGGGAAGAGCTGGAAGAGTCTTGTATCTTGTCAAGTAGGATTGAACAACTTCTCTTCTAAATGCCAGCTTTGTCATTTTGTTCCCTGACAATCTGTGTAGTCGCCAAGCGTTAGTGGTAGCAAGATCTATAAGCCATGTAAACAAAGGCCACCACCACTTCTTTCCTCTGATTCCAATTCTGTGGGTGCTTATATCCTCATCCATAAGATCCGTTCCTCCCATGTGGTGATTATACTGTTTAATCACAAAAGGCTGTTGAATTTGGAGGTATTTTTTTCAGCTTGAGAGAAACGCTTCACACTAGTAATAGGTTCAATACCATATGATGTTGATGCAACTGTTACGACACTATTGTCTTTCCAGCGAACAACAAATATGCCATCTTCTCTTTCGATTTTACACTCAAAACTTCCTCTATGTTCATTTTGCATATCTTTTTTTGATGCAAGGGGGCAGTCTTTTGGCAATCTGTTGACTCGGACAGTTCCTGTAGAACCATAACCTCTATCTTTCAGATGTTTCATCAATGCTGGACTAGTAAACAAATTGTCAAAAAATAACTGATAGGGTAACTCACTTTCAGGTATTTCATCCAGCATTGATACAAGAGGAGCAGCTGATTTCCCAAAGAGCTTTGCATATGTTTCATTCTTTGTTGTATTTTTCCCTTGAAAAATTTCAAAATTTATCAAGTACCCAGTATCAGTGTTTAGGCTCCAAATCTTATAACCAAAACGGATTGGTTTTCCTTTCAAAAATTGTTTACATCCATGCTTGCCATAATATTTCACCATGGACTCATCAAAACACAAAAACTCAGACGGCACAAAATGTTCAAGACATTTTGATTTTACTAAGTCCATAAGTGGCCTTATTTTCCACATTTTGTCATTTGGAATCGGCTCAGAGTTGTCTGAACAATGCAAAAAACGCATAATTTTGATAAATCTATCACGCCTCATTGCTTGACAGACCATTTCATTTTTCATGTCTAGTCCAGAATCCCAGTAACACTTTTTACCAGGCAGTTCATTGTACCCTGAAAGTAATAAAATAGCTAAAAAGCATTTCATTTCTTCCTCCGTCACTTTTGGGTCTTGGGAGTTTTTGAACAAAGCGTACTTGTTCGTATTTTTGACTAACAACTCAATGACACTTTCGTTGATAAATAGCTCAAAAAGTTCAACTAGACCTAAAGAATTTAACTTATTGTAATTGTACTTTTGAAACACAAGACACCTTTGAGCCTCCATATCGCCATCAATCCAGGTTCGGTGTTTTTTATCTTGTAGTTCCGCACAACTAGATTGGACAATATCAAGTCTTCTTACCTTGATTTCAGCAGGAGCTGATAGCTGTGCACTGTTTAAATTATTTATTGTACCACCTTCGTCCTCTGGTCCAGAGTCTTCATCAGTAAGGACATCGTTTTCTGGAGGGGCAATAAAGATGCAAACGTCATCTGTGGCATCAAGATTCCCATCATCAATAAAATTTTCAATTACATTGGCAGCTTCGGAGACAGTAAAGCCTTCCTGTAGTTGCAGTTGTCGTCTAAAACAACAAATAAAGGATAGTATAGGCCTATTTATATTTACTCAAAAATTCTTGAAAGGCAATAATTACTAGTCAAAAACATGTAATATTAATGTTTTTGTTCATACGAAGTCCTACTGTGACCATATGGTCACGGTTAAGTTTGAGGTAGCCTAGGACATAACCTAAAAATGGTATAGCTCTTTTTTTGAAACATAACCTATTATAAGTTTATAAAGTAGCATTAGGCATATTTCAGAAATAATTATGTCATATTTGAAAAGAATTATAATACTTACAACCAATTGTCGTCAAGAAAATCTGCCATCTTGTAACATCAGTAACTTTGAAATGTTATTGTAATTTACAACTGAAACCAAACAACAAACAACTGCACACAAGATAAAGAGCAACACTTTTTCAGTCAGCTGGCTAAGAAAAAAACTCAACCAGCTTCATTAATCAGGCGTACCAACCCGAAACATAAAATACGGCAACTGTGACAATTTACAATTTACAATTGTGTCATATACAATTTTAATGACACCCCAAAACGTGTTCTGGGGACCATGGTCGGTGCTCATAGACCACGTCCGACCTTACGGCTTACCATAAAAGTCACTGCAATTAGTCAACTTTCCTATGGATATTCGCTGATAATCTTTTAACCACAAGGCTTAACGAGTTTTGTTGGTTAAGTATATGTATTTGAAGTCTATTAATCATGGTATTTACCCATTTAAGGGCAAAAATGCCATCCTCTTAAGCTTAAAAAATTTTGTTTTTCGTAAGCTTCATTTGGAAAATATGCACGTCTAAAGTCATGAAACATATAATAGTGAACAGAAAGACCTCAAACTTTTAATCAGGAACCTTTTCTAGTTTTTTGAGAATATAAAAAATATGTAGCTAAAATATATGGTCAACTTTAGCATGTTTTATAGAACATCCTGTATTTTATAAGTGATTTTGAATTTTACAAGTTATTTTAAGAATGTTTGTTCTCGGTGTGTTTTATGATACGACCAACCATTTAAATGTTGAGGGATAAACAACCTAACTGAGCGTAAGCTATTTTGGTACATTTAACCAATGAAAACGATCTTAACACTGATAAAGCATAATTTTTACAAACAAATAATTTTTTTAAAATTAACATACACGTTTTTCGTTATTTTTTTAAAACCATAAGAGAGAGGAATTAGGTGAAGAATCTACCTTTTTACACATTAAAATTTAAGCGATATCATATGTTCAATATCAGCATGCATGTTTTCCATAATATAGCCTAAAGTTTAAATTTGGGGTGCTACAGTTCAACAGTGCCTATACGCGACCGCCACTGCATATCTTTTAACTTTGAAACGGGTTTTCAAATATATTGTAAATACGAATTTTTTGTTATTTTAGTGTTACGTGCCTAACGGAAATACTCTCTGGTTTGTATACAGCAGACAATTTTCACTGCAACAACATTCCGCGCCGCTTTATCTCATGAAGTAAGGAAATTAAAATTACGAAAAAACATCGGTGTTAGTAATTTTTTTATATTTTACAGAAAAAAATATATCGAATCAAATGTTTGTAAAAAGTTAATGAACTAATCTGTTTCAATATTTGTCTCTATGTTGTGCCCACGCTTATCTTCAGATGGAAATTCCTCTCACAAAAGGCTTCAACATGCCATTGACCCTTACAGCTCGGACACTTGTAAATATCGCCGTTGAAGTAATTATACACACAACTGGCAGTTTTACAAAACAATTTGGCACGATACCAATTTATCTGAATACAAGGGGAAGGTTTTATTGCTGGGCGTTGTTGTTGATGAAATATTGTGTAAAATTTTACGTAAATATTTACCTAAAATTGTTTTAACTTTTGTACTTTCTCTATTCAGCGTTAATTCTCGAAGCGTTAATTTTCAATTCTAGTTACTTCTTTTATATTGTCTTACTACCTACACTCACACAATTCGAAAATAGAATTAGTTATTACTTAATATGATATTACTAAATGTAGAAATAAAATTAATAAATTTACAATATTACAATAAATGTTATGCATAATTCGATGACTCAGCCGAACCGCTGACATGAGTTGAGAGAATTGCAAAAAGTAAGTTTATATGTTTTATGGTTTCAATCAACTATTTGGCACTGAAAAGCTGCCTGCGTGTACGAAATATGTAAGTAGAAAATACAATTACATAACTGCAAAATACTAGACCATACCGAGCTGAATTGCCGCTGGTACTGACAGTTTGCAAGAGGGGGGGGGGTTATATTGGGGTAGCCCATGCTTAAGGGTCTGCTGTAGTGGCGGCCATCTTGGATTTTTATCCCATAAGAGCAATTTTAAATTTCAAACCATTTATTTCGTTTACTTTTTATCATAAAATTGTTTGCAAGGTCTCATTTTAAGCACAGTCACAATACGCATCCGTCTTACAATTTACATTTTTTTTAAATGCTTTTGATTTCTTATGTAATTGACACTTTTTAAGTACAAAGTTTGAATTTTTTTCCTAATACAATGAAAAATAATTTGCACACCGGATCCGAAATTTTATAAAAAATATTCAGTTTTTTTTTTCAACACTCAATCACAAAAGATAGACTTATAAAATGGTTTGAAATGAGGCAATGTCAGCGCAAGAAATTGCACTGTTTAGATAGGGATACAGTGAGAAGCTGTTGCGTTTCCGGTAGCTTTTTTTTAGTGGAGCGGACCCTTAACGACGAATGATATGACTCTGGGGTTAAGTTGCTAATAAACAAAGAAGCATTTAAAACAAAGTTAGAAGAGAATTTGAATTTTTACAGAATGTGCAAAATAGAGAATAACAACTTAACGCTTTTTTAATTTCTCCACCCTATACGTAGTATATGGAGAAAGTATTGTTTTCGTAAAAAGGTTCGAATTTAAATTTTCAGTTGAATTTTTTGTTTTGGTGCTCCCTGAACCCAAAAAAGTGTTTTTAGAGTGGTGCCTGTCTGTCAGTCTGTCTGCATGTATACACGACCAGAGAGGACACTATTGGTTCGATTTTCATGAAATTTGGTATGTAGGTATTAAACCCTAATATCTCCAGGCGTTTTTTTTTCATTTTTTGGAATTTTTAATTTTTAAGGGTAATTTACCCCTAAAAACCGATAAAAACGACAAAAATGCAAATTTCTCAATAACGGATCTAACGATTTTGATCAAATTTTCAGTATTTATAGTGCTTAAGGTGCCAAACAAAATGACACCACCCGCTTTTATCAAAACTTCAGCGTTTTATATTCATGGGGAAATGTTTAAAAATAAACAAGTTTGTGTTGTCAATCTAGCATCGTGGCAGCGGCCGCACGGGGTAGCACCACGGTAGCGAGCACGGCCAGTAATTCAAAGGTCGAGCGATCGAATCCCGCCTGGGACAATAATTTTTTTATACGATTGACGTAGGTAGAATATTATTTTTTTGTTTTGTTCTAAAAAGTAGTAAATAAAATGATTAAAAACAATATTATTTTGACTGCAGTAAGTTGGGAGAAAGTTTGTGTCAGTTAACTGATACCGTTTATTAAATTGAAAATAGGTTTGAGAGATGTCAAAAACTTCTTAATAAAAGGTTATACCTCCGTGTTAAACATACGAATATATTAGTAGCCCCACCTCACGCGCTGCTAAGTTCCGCTAGCATATGTTGGTCTTGCGGCCTTGGCATATGGACTGCGACTGTCGAGTTTTCACCATGACATTGCGGCTTTAGATTGTGGACTGTTTCGATTCGCTCGCAGAATAATATCATATATTTATTTTTAGATAAACCCCAAAAAGGTTTAATTCTAGTAGGAGAAATCTGAAAATCATTTTACTTCCTGTAAAAAAACGTAATTCCGGTTGTTCGATTTTTTTGTTCTGACTCCCCAAAACGTGTTCTGGGGACCGTGATAAGTGCTCATCGACTACACGCAACCTTATATTTCATCATAAGAGTAACTGCAATAGCTCATTTTTCCTATGGGAATTCGCTAATGAACAATTTAACCACCAGCCTCAGCAATAGTATTGTTGGATAATATAAATAATTAGAAGTATATCAACCATTACCCATTCACCCATTTTAATTTCTATGCTTCAATTCTGAAATATACAAGGTCAAAGTCTTGAAACATAATGTAACGCTTGCTTATTTCTAATCGATGTGTATAAAAATCTCAAAAAAGCTGCATACTTCCAGCAAGTTACAATGGTAGTGATGTAAAGATTTGTTTTAGTACACCAGAAAAGTCTCGCATAAGAATCAATGGATATCTTATTTTTCCTGTAAAAATTCGCTAATAATTTTAAATTAAAATTATTTTTTTTAAATTGCTTTTTATGAATAATAACTATTTTTTAAGAAAACACTATCAACAATAAAATACAAATTAAATTACCATTTTTTAATTTTTTTTTATTTCTTATTTATATTTAAACCTTGTATGCAAATAAAAATATTATGGGATGTATAAAATTTTTAAAGTAATTTCTTGAGTAATAAGATGTTTTATTTTGATTCCATAGTTTGCGTAATTTAGGTATTTTAAATATGATTGTTTTTAAAATTTAATAAATAAATGTCGCTCAATGTAGTAAACGCAACAAAATTATTTGAACTAGCTGCATAGAGATAGCGTCACATTGAGATCAAAAAAGTAAAATGGAAACATCATATTTTATTTTATTTTTAATTATTCATAGTACGTTTTTATTTAACGAATTAATGGTTTTCTATAAACAAATTTATAAATATTCTGTTTTAACCAGCACTGAACCGGGTACGACAGTCATTAATAATAATTTAATGGTTTTTAAATTTGTATTTTATTCGTCTGACTTCTCACCACCACTGCTTACCAACTAGCGTAAAATTATTTTAAAAGTGCAGAAAAACCATATTTTCTGCTTCATAAAAAACGAAGGATTGCAGACAGTAAAGTTTTCTTCAGCCAAGACAATGCAATTTGTCTGTCCCCCTCCACGTTTCACCCCTTAACGCTACGAACAGAGGCAGAAAAGACAGTAATATTTCTCCACTTCATAGTTTACTGGACTAAATCTCTCCCATAAATTATTTCACCCTTGTTTGTCTCACTTCGTAAACATTTAGTAGTAAAAAAAAAGTACTGTTTTATTTAAAGACTCTATTTTATTTAGAGATTCCGTCAAAAGTCACGTGCACGTTAATTTCATACACACAAAAAAAACTTAAAAATATTAGTTTAACGTGTTAAAGAACTAACGCAGGCTGTATGACATGTTTTGAGGTTAGAAGTCGTTGAAAATTTATAAGTTTATTTTTGACAATTTTCTTTTTGTTTTACCCGTTCTTCAGAATAATAACAAACTATATTTAACCGGGTATATGCCGTTAGGGATTTTCAACACGGTTAAAGCACAGAGCCTATCGCTATAATTAAATATTTTAATCAAAGACCTGAAATCAATTTTGGAAAACAAAACCAAAGATCATACATTTGTATCGTAGGGCTACCTAAACTAACGAGTTCAAACCCAAAGAGGCAAAACTATACTATTGTGCATTTCAAAATTCATTCACGTTTTCATCGTCAGTATGCCTATATCTGTCAAATAACAGAAGCTCAAACTTTTACGATTCTATTAAAATGTATAATTCAGACCAATATCCCAAGGCAGACTAAGTCAGGAACCAGACATGACAGAACAAATCAAATGTATCAATGTAAATTATTATTACGATTAGGGTAATCACTGCGTGGAAACTTGTACACACATAGTCATGTTATGTTTTTTTTATAAGAAAGGTGTAGGTTTAATAATAAACCCAAAGCCAAGATGGTAAATAATGTTAAACGTACACATCAAATTATTTCGTATATTTTATAACAGCAGTTATTATACTAAGGTTAAACGAACCAGCAAGGCTCAGGACTACACTTTAATTAAAACCTAACCTAAAAATTAGAAATACAAATAATTGCTTCAAAGTTTCAAATCTGCTGTCGATGGAAATATTGGAGGAAACAGTTTTTTTATCTGTTATTTTATTCAATTGGTTGCTATGGTAGTAAATGTAAATACATGTGTTGGTTCATGCATTCTTTACAGAAATGTCACTAGTGTTTGGGACATGTCCAAAACACGGCTGACTTCCGTGATCTTCTCCAACAGCAGCGGCACGCGCTCCTGAAACGCCGAATAGACCGCATCATTCAGACCATGAGGAGAAGGAAAAGATCAGTCATTACAATAGAAGAGGACCTACTCTGTATAATTAGGTACTCTTTAATTAACCAATAAGTTGTAGTTAAAGTTTAACCAATCATAAAAGTTAAAAATATATATACATATAATTTATTTTATTACAGAATTAAATATTGTATTATTTTTATAAAATCTGTTGTCTTACTTATAAATACCTTAGTTTACGTTTATCTAATGAAGCGCGTTTCGCCTATTGTACAGGCATTGTCGAATCCCAATAATTTTTTAAGAAAAATGGCATGTATACAATGCTTGTCAATTACTACGAACACTTACACATTAAAAAAAACATATGCATACACAATACAAATAATTAGGTATGGGAATAATAATCGGTACAGTTCATTAGGTATGGGAATTTTGAATTCGATTTGATGTTAACTTGAATAAAGTAAACTAAGGTATTTATAAATATCATTTCCAGCCCAGTGAGGCAAAAACAAACATTATCTCATTTGTTTTACCTTAAAATTTATCAAACATTGATTCAATGTGTGCTTAATTGTCTGAATGAAAATAAACATTTTAATTTGGAAAAATCCACCGAAACTTATATTTTTCAAATTATCAATAGACTTTTTGGTTGAGTGTATTTTGTAACTCACTTTTTGGCTGTATGCGCAGAAGCTGGGACGCCCAATGCGCATGCGCTAAAAGCGTGAAGGTCAGCGTAGCGAATCAGTCGGTGACAGAGGTTAGACGCGTTATCTAGTGCACTGTCTTTTCTAAACACATTGTAGTATTTTATTATTTCTGGACTATAATCAACTTAATGAAATTGTTATACATATTGTATATTTTGTTATAAATAGTGTATAAATTATTTATAAATACTGTACATAACTTTTAAAAACATAGCCGTTAAAAAACAGACTGGGTAGTAGTGTACTCAGCAGTCAAATCCTCCACCCCGCCACACATAACATACGTCCTCCCTTCCACACTCACATCCCTACCTGCGCGGCCCGTTTCTTCACATATATTTCGATCTGTATTTTGTAACTCACGTACAGACAAACGGACTTAGTGCCTACGTAAACTCGCTTTTATATTAGTTGAGAATATGTGGATAATAGGTACGCTATAGATTATATTATAGTTAATTTATTGTTGAATACTTTAAAAAATTATACATCAGCTGACACAAAATAAAATCAACTGGGAAAAGTAATGTCTTCAGTCAAAGCAATATACTTAGTAATGTATAAAACTAAACTACATTCAGTAAAGCTGACATAACCTCAATGAATACAAAAAAGCCACTTATTTAACAATTACTTTCGCCCTACTTAAGTATAACTTGAGATTTATTATTGCAAAATGGTTTCTTAACTGAAATTAATTTCGCTCAGTTTTAATGAAGAAAGTTTGAAGGAGTTGACGAAACTGCCGACATTCGGTTATGGAAATGAAGTATTACTTTAGCTGAAACCGAAGACGAGTTTATTGCGTAAAAGTTTCAGGACTTTTGTATGCGTTTCAGCTGATGTGAGCATGTGTTGTGAAAGTGGGTGCGGTTCTTTGTAAATTATGTTTTAGCGAATTTCCACACAAAAACTGAGCTATTTCTCTTACGGTAAGACCAAGGTCCGGGAGTTGTCCATGAGCACCGATCATGGTACCCAGAACACCTTTAGGGGTGTAATTAAAAATGTCATTATATCGGACCCTATGTATGTATGTGTTCACACTTATTCGTCTTATTACGTCCGATTTGGTCAACTTTTGGTACACACGTTGGCTTTCTTGGCTCGGCGAGTTCGTTATCCAGAAACATCCAACAACCTGAAGCATATGCTTTTTTTTACAAGAATTTAAGTTTTGTTTAAAAAAGATGTTTGGTACTAGAATAAAATGGGGGTTTTATCTAAAGAAATAATTATAAGAGATTATTTTTTCTATTTTATTTCTTCAGTTTTACCTGTTGTATTTGCCTGTTTTTTTTTTTAGTGAATTTCCATAATTATGAAAACAGAGCTATAACATTGACTCTAATGGTGAGACCTAATTTCGGGTTTGGAGAATGAACACTGATAGTTGTCCCCAGAACAATTGTTGACCAAAACGTGGGAAATAAACCAAAAAGTGTCATTTTTAAAGCGACGAAATAGAAATCGCATTCCATATTTTTATGATATTAATGACAATAGTCTCCTTTATTTAAAACAAACAGCACTAAAATCGGTCCGATAAATCTTCAGAAATATGTATCAATAAAGTCACCAAACGTTAAAGTGAATGCTGCATTAATATTATATTAATAGTTCAAATTTGTTTGTTTGTTTTTTTTTTTATATATAGGGGGTAATCTCTGGAACTACTGAACCGATTGACAAAATAGTTTTAATAATAAAAAGCTTCACTATCCCTGAGTAACACAGGTTATAATTCATTTTGATAAACACATTTTTTATTTCAATATTTGTAAGTAAATTTAGTCGGAAAAAATCTTAGGTTAGGCCTAGACTGATGAACCATCACATGTATTTACATTTATTACAATAACGACCAAGTGAATAAAATAACAGATAAAACAGATGTTAGATTTGTTAACGCCTGCCGCAAGCCGCGTTAAGGAACTTCGTTTCAAAACCGCATTGCCGATGAGAAAGTATAGTAAAACGCATTTAGAATGGCGTGCGGGCTGCTCATGCGCAGGAAAGCCCGCCTCCCACCAACTTCAGTCTCAGTCAATTAGTAAAAGAAGTACAGTCAGTGTCAAATCTGGACAGACGTGCGTGGCTGTGTTGTCTATGTTGTGTGTATAAAGCGATCGTCTATAAACTTGACTGTACACCGCGCTGCCTAGACTCGGTAGGGGAAATGTGGTGGGATAGGTACTACGTCTCTCTCGCACTACCCTCCCTACACGCCATTCTAATTGATTCTATCTATAACTCCATCGCGCCACAACAATGTGTGCATTCGTGTCTGCTGGAGTAGTCTGGTGTGGGAAGATGTTTGCTTTACAAACTTACAGTTACATCGTGTGTACATTGGTGATGTCTTGGCCTAGCGAAGTGTAAGTGGCTGTCTGTTGCAATGCACTTGTCAAGTGGAAAATGTTCTACAGAATACAAGTGTATTGATGTATCCAACATGTGCATGGAGTGAGATTTGTTGGTTCTGAAAACCGGCACTTTTATATTACTATCTTTAGGTGCTGTATATATTTTTTTAACGAAGTATATTAATTCTGTTTGAATTATATTTGACAAACAATTCATAATCTATCATTGATAAATAAAATACAAACATAAATTTACCTTCTAACAATACTATTTAAAAAAGTGATAAAATATACATACATAAATAACTATAAACAAATATGCTGCTTCAAGAACTAAAATTTCAACAAAAACTTTAGAAAAGAAAAAATTACAAAAGGATTTAACATAAAATACATTGTTTGTCAAACTTTCATCAATTATAATGGCAGAATTAATTAGAAACCCCTTAGGAAAAGCCTGATTTGGGGTTACCGTCGAGAAAGGAAGAACCAGTGGCAGAAGCACAAAATAAGTACTTGATACTAAAAATTAATTGAAATAGAAAAAAACAAATTATTCTGTAATTCCGTGCCCAAGTTTAATTTTGATATATTGTTTTTTTAGATTTCATTATAATAGTTTTTCAACATTTTCCTGAGCAAAAATCCATTTTGAAATCGCTTTAACAAATTTATTTGATGACTTTGAGTCTATCACTTAGGGCGGAAAATTATTCGAAATTTTTGGTGCCACGTAGGCGAAAGATCTTTGAAATGCCTCCAAGTACGGCCTCAGCTGTTCAAAACTATTGGGGTGTCTTAGGCTGTCCTTATTTTCTCTATATATTATCTTTTTATCACCGCCTCTCAGGAAAAAAACCTTAAAACTTTGAAAATATACAAATGCCTCAGAGGGAAAATTCTTAACTGTTTGAATAACGGAAATAAAGATCAAATTCTTGGTTTTTTTATCAGAGTACAAACAATTTTTTTTTAAAACAATGAGTAGAGGCTTGATTGAATTTAAATAAATCCCACCCCAGCAAGTTATTCCGTATTCAAGTCTAGAATTAATTAGGCTGAAATAAAATTTTTTAAAGGGATATTGGGCACAAGTATCTTAACATATATAATTTCCTTAGAGCTAAAAACATTCCAGAGTTTAAATGTTTTATGTGGACCTCTTAAGAACAATTATCATCAAAGAACACTCCTAGATATTTAATAATACATACTTGTTCAATTTTTATACAAAAAGTAACAGTCTTACGATGATTGAATAATACACTGACATTATACATTAAATTTTTTATTTGATTATTTCTAGCTTTTTGTTTAATTTGAAAGAGAATGTATTTGGGGTTTTCACTTAATACGATTTGGTTTTGAGCAAATCAGCAATTTAAATTGTTTAAGTCTTCTTGCATTTGTCTAATTAGGTCTTCTCTATTTTTTGCACTGTAACACAATGCTGTGTCATCTGCATAAGCTGTTAGACTACCATTAAAAGCAACCTTACATAAATCATTAACATATATTACAAATAGAACTGAACCGAGAACAGAGCCCTGCAGACTCCGCACACAACGGTTTTTAGTTCACTAGGACAACCAGAAACCCTGACACATTGAGATCTTGCACCCAAATAGCTAAACAACCAACTATACGCAACACCTCGCACTCCTGCGTTCCAGAGTTTACTCATTAAAATTTGATAGTCAACGGAGTCAAAGGCCTTTCAAGGTATACTAGGGGAGACCCCTGCGTGCTCCGCACGCCAACCCCCAATGGAAAATTCTAAAAAAAATGTAATGTTTTATTTATAATAAAGTTATATGATTAATAATAATAACCTCAAAATTAAGATAATAAATAATGATAATTGTTCAAATCAAATTATTTCATAACAGCAGTTATAATAATGGTTAAAAGAACCAGCAAGGCTCAGGTCTACACTTGAAAACCCTAACCTAAAATCTAGAAATACAAAAATAATTGCTTCAAATTTTGAAATCGGCTGTTAATGGAAATATTGGAACAAACAGCTATATATTATCTGTTCTTTTATTCAATTTATTATTATGGTAATAAATGTAAATACATGTGTTGATTTATAATTCTAGGCCTAACCTAAGAATTTTTGTCGACTAAATTTACAAATATTGAAATAAAAAAAGGTTTTTATCGAAATGAATTATAGCCTATGTTACTCAGGTAAAGTGTAGCTTTTTATCAGTAAAACTATTTTTTCAATCGGTTTAGAAGTGCCAGAGATTACCCCCTACATACAAACAAACTTTACCTCTTTATGATATTAGTATAAATGTATGAAGAGTTAATAGAACAGCCATACAACCTTACAAAAATCACACTTATAAGGTTTCTCTATGTGTGTGTAAACGTGTATCTTTTATAGGATAATAAGTAGCAGATTTTATTTAAAAATATAATTTACTTTAACTGTCATATTATATTACAGAACAGCTGTTTTAAGTTTTTAATTTATTTATTTAATACCAAAAATGTTTTAATGTAAACTGTAGAACAGCTGTTTTATGTTTTTAAATTCTCGTGTATTTCTTATGGGGATTTTTCGTTTTTCGGGGATCTCAAAAACCCCTTAGTTTTTAATTTTAGAAAAAACCTATATTTTTCCCTCGTTCCTTGAATCGATACCTTTAATTTGATACCTCTCCCATCAACCTCCGATTTACCAAATTCCCACAATTTTGAATCTAAAATTTTGCTTACAGAATTATATATAAGGATAGGCCTACTAGCAGATTGTGTATTGTAGACCTCTGAATCTACATTGCTGCTATTACCTTTTAAGCCCAGCTTTATTTTACGTTTTGAGGTAAAACCTATTTTCCAAATTATAATATTTTCTATGATGTATTTGTTTTTAGGCTTTTTTTTCAAAAAGTACAAAATGCTAACAAACAATCATCAAATTGAATAGTTTATCATTATACTTATATTTATATTTTTTTGAATATAAATAATGTATTTATAATAATTATAAATAAATAAATATATTATAAATATTCTTTATTTATATTCTCGTACCTTGACTGAAACATTCCTTATACAAATAGTAAAAATCTACCAAAAAATTATTTAATTTATGATGTATACTAATATATTGTATGTACAGAAAAAACAGATTTTTTTTACCAATCAAAATTATTTTGCAGTAAGAGCCCTAAAACTGGTCATTATATTTTCTAGAGTTGTGGGGGCAATATCAGCCATTTTGTAACATATTTCTAAATACTGTATAAATTATAAAACACTAGTAAGCCCCCGTCGAAGATCACAGGCTGACCACTTAAATACATTTTAGAAATACATAATTTTAAAAAAACAATCTATTTAAAAACAACAATAATTAATACTTACCTAGGGCCTGTCTAACTATGCTGACGGGGACTTTTAACTCGGTAAATGTGTACAATAATAACGATTTGAAAACTGTAAACCTATTTGTTAAACATTTTTATTTACATCGTCTACGTTATCTTATCTTCTAAAGCGAGAGATAATTGTTTGTCTGCTAAATGGATCTGGAATCTCCGTCTAAGGATTTTTCATTTTTTGATTTTATATGGGGCTTTTGGCCACGAGAAATCGATTGGAAATGGTCACCAGTCTGGGAAAATTCGTTTTCTACGTCTTTTTATTAAATTAAAAAGTGAAATTTGTCCATTTTAAACAATACAAAGCACAGCTGATGCAAATGTTTTCAATTCCATTACAATAATCATCTGCTTTCTTTTAAACTGTATATTTTATTAGAGGTAAGCCTATTGTTGTATCTATTTATAGTTACCATGGCAACAAATACTTCTGCTAAATAAACATACCCTTTATTTAGTTGTTTAATGTTATAGGCTTAACCTAAACGATGTTCACGGAAATTTGCAATAATAGTTATTGACGTGAGCGAACTAGGCCCTAGGCCTAAATCGATATTGAAATATTAAACTTTAATTTAGGCCTGACTTATTTCTGAGGCATAGCGTTGAGATTATGGTTAATCCTTTAAACTGTATTTTTATTACAGGTAAGCCTAATGTTGTATATATCCTTTATTTAGTTGTTTAATGTTATAGGCCTAACTTCAAAACTCAATAATCCAATATTTATTATTGAAATCATAGCCCTGTTTATAATCGAGCTTTAGCTCGGTCTCCTGGTACTTATATATTAAAAGAAAGATAAAAATACTATCTTTTAATTTCTTTTTATTTCATATTGATAGAAAAAATGATTTAGAAGTTATTGATATTATAGTGAAGAAACTAATAATCGAATATGTTTACTTATATGTTATACGAAGATGTACGAATGTTTCCGAAACTAAACGAATAGGTATCTCTTCTTTAAATTTGTATAAACAAATAGATTGACGATAAAAAGTTGAATTTATATACAGTTTATAACCTCAAAGCAAATATTATAAAGTATATTATACATAATTTAGTTCTCTAACTCATATTTAATAAAAATCAACTTCACAAGAAATTATAACAATTGATGTTGTAAACATAACCCCAAACCATAATCTACAATGGGTTTCTTTAAGTGTTACAGATGATGGGTGGAATCAGCTGTTATATTATATGTTACCCACGTACTTACGCTCGCTTTTATAGGAGTTGATTGAAACTGAGTGGAAAAAATATCATGTTGTAAAGGTCTTACAAAAAACCTTACATGCTATTCAAGGTCAGATTGTATACATTGAGATAAGTTTAAAACAATTTCAGTAACTCTTTCGTATTTACAAGTGTACCAAACACCAAAAATATATGTTTATAATTTTGAAAATGGCAGAAGTTGCGAAATTTGTACGTTGAATATCTTGAAAACTGCTAACTTTACAAAAAAAAAAAAATCTACAAGAGACAACATAGTTTATCTTATTAATAACTGACAACATGTTTTTTTCCCGTTTATGTAGGACAAAGGGTATCCGAGTTATAAAGAAAAAACAAACTGAAATTATAATTTCTTGGTAATTGTCTACAAAATCCAAACATTAATGAGCCTAAACCCATTGGATAAACAAATTGGTTAACACTGGTTAAAACAAATTGGTAATTAGCCTAAAACCAACATTGTTTTATATATTCTAATAGTTTTAATAAATAAGATAAAATCCATTGCTCTAAAATGTTGGTTTTAGGCTAATTTTAAATGTTGTAGACAATTTATCAAGTAATTTTTCCAGTAAGTAACTAACTCTTATTATCAATAACTCGATTATCTTTCGACCTAACGACATAGACTCACATTTTGACTGTCTTTAAGAAAGAAAAAATATTTGTTCTATTGTACATTTTTACTTTCTCACTATAGTATAGAGAAAATATAGTGATCGCAAAAAAATCGATGTTTGTGATTTTTGTGGAAATATCCGTTTTGGGACCCCCTGAGTCTTAAAAAGTGGTTTTTACAAATTGTCTGTCTGTACGTCTGTGTGCCTGTATGTATACAAAGCTAGATTTTTCTGTTTTTTGGCCAAAAAGAGGTTGTTTTTCAAAATTTGTCAAAACCATTGTTCGTGCGCCTATGTAGGCCTAAATTGTTCGAAATCGATTGAATAGTTTCCTCTTCAGCTAATAATAATTATATTTCTTACTTCCTCTCCTAATTTCTTATACGGGGGTTGGCGTGCGGAACA
>JAGFPH010008436.1:0-22556 GCA_018207615.1 Philaenus spumarius
AGCTGAACGAACAAGGGTGTTTTAAAGAAATAGTATAGGCTACGGGTGTTTCAAACTGTGGACTAACCCACATTCACCTATGGGTTTATTCCATCATCATTATTTACGGTAAAAAGTTACCAATAATCACAGGTCCTACAATACTTTGTTTTTCGACAAACACCATTTTGTTTTTTACTAAATAATCTGTATCTCTATAACGGTTGTGCACTGTACTAATCAACGCATACACCTAAATTGAAAAACAATATCAACTTGTTCCTATAAATAAAGAGCTTTAAAATGAAAATAATTAAAAAACCGTACATTTTTATAAATACGTCAAGTGTACATTTTTTGCCCGTTTAATTTTGTATGGAATGGTTTAAGTGTCAAAACTATCGATCTAAAGGTAATAGTAAAACAACGTCCATTAAGCTCGGTGCGTCACCCATCAGATAGGAACTACATAGGAACTAATGATGCGATGAACACATGCCGCAGATACCTATCTGACACCAGCGTCACTCTCCTATATAGGCAGATACCTAGTAGTAGTATTCAACTTGCTATAGAGCATTGCACATTTGCAGCCGCGTCCTATCCCGAATCTATATGAATTAGTTTTTAAAGTTTTTCCTTATCTTCATTAGCCCTAATCTACATCTTTAATCTAGCCTTAATCTCCCCCATTAGCCATATTAGTTTTCAATCTATATTTTCATTAGTATTAAACCCCTATTTCACTAGTTCATTTCCCTTTAATCCCTGTCTTTATTATTATTAATCCCCAATAGTCTCATTATTAGTATTTAGTCTAATATATTCATTATTCTTTATCAACATCTTCAATATCCTCATTAGTATTTTAGTGATATATTTAATAGTTTTCATTAGTGTTACCTATTAGTTTTCAATGTTAGTCTGTATTATTATTAATCCCCAACTTCACTAGTCTAATTCGCCTTTAATCCCTGTCTTTATTATTATTAATCCCCTGCTTCACTAGTCTAATTCGCCTTTAATCCCTTACTATTATTATTAATCCCTTGCTTATCACTACTCCCATTCGCCTATAATCCCTGTCTTTATTATTATTAATCCCCTCCTTTAGTAGTCTCATTTGCCTTTTATTCCTTTCTTTATTATTGTAAATATCAGGCTTATATAATATATCATGACCATGATGAGTAAGTCATTGGGAGGAGGAAGTAGTACACATTTGTCTGGATTTATAGTTTATATTATACTATAGGGCTCCGCCCCCTGCTCGCTTCGCTCGCCAACCCCCGCGGTGACTCGCTTCGAATCAAATGCAAACTTGTTATTTAATATAAATAGGACCTACTATTAAATTCTAATCTGTCTTATTTATTTTAATTAGGATGTAACATAGTAGTTCCTAATTTTAAAATGCCTTTATTTATTAAGGGTTTATTCTCTAGTTTTAAGGAAAATGTATAACAATCAAAATCTTCACTAAATTTTCTCCCCTTACCAGCACCCGACAAAATTTCAATCTATGATACTTTTTTTATGTACTGTATGTTGTAAGAAATAAATGTAGAAATTTTCAGCTCATTAACCTTAGTTAAAATATAACAATTAATTTGTATTGCTATAGGGGTTGTTATCACATTTTCACCCCTTAGGAGCATTCGACAAAATGCAAATCTTGTAATTTTTTTATGTATCTTGTAAGAAATAAATGTACAAAATTTCAGCTCTATAGCTTTATGGAAAGTATTACAATTAATATTTATTGTTTTAGGGGTTGTTTTAACCCTTAAATCAAAATTAATTCTATCCTATGTTACTCAAGGATAGTGTAGCTTTTCATTTGTAAAACTATTTTTTCAATCGGTTCAGTAGTTCCAGAGATTACCCCCTAAATACAAACAAATAAACAAACAAACTTTACCCCTTTATATAATACTAGGGGAGACCCCTGCGTGCTCCGCACGCCAACCCCCAACGTAACCTTCTAAAAACATATGTTATGTTTTATTTATAATAAAGGTGTAGATTAATAATAATCTCAAAACTAAGATGGTAAATAATGTTAAATGTTCAATTTAAATTATATCTTATATTTTATAACAGCAGTTATAATAAAAGAACCAGCAAGGCTCAGGTCTGCTCTTTAAAGTCCTAACCTAAAAGCTAGAAATGCAAAAATAATTGCTTCAAATTTTGAAATCAGCTGTTAATGGAAATATTGGAGCAAATATATTATCTGTTATTTTATTTAATTGGTTGCTATGGTAATAAATGTAAATACATGTGTTGGTTTATCATTCTACACCTAACCTAAGAATTATTCCGATTAAATTTATAAATATTGAAATAAAAAAAGGTTTTTATTGAAATGAATTATAGCCTATGTTACTCAGGGATAGTGTAGCTTTTTATTAGTAAAACTATTTTTTCAATCGGTTCAGTAGTGCCAGAAATTACCCCCTACATACAAACAAACAAACATACAAACAAACAAACAAACTTTACCTCTTTATAATATTAGTATATAATAGATAATTAATAATAACCCCAAATCTAAGATGGTAAATAATGTTAAATGTTCAAATCAAATTATTTTGTATATTTTATAACAGCAGTAATAATAAAGGTCACAAGAACCAGCAAGGCTCAGGTCTACATTTTAATAAAAACCTAACCTAAAAGTTAAAAATTTAAATAATTGCTTCAAAGTTTGAAATCAGCTGTTTTATCTGTTGTTTTATTCAATTGATTGCTAAGGTAATAAATTTAAATACATGCGATGATTCATCAGTCTACCTAAGATTTTTTTCCGACTAAATTTACAAATATTGAAATAAAAAATATAGTTTAAAAAAACTAAAAAACACGCTTTTAGAGCATATCAAACTAAAAAGTTAAAAATAATTTTTCAAATAAGCTTAAAACAATAAAACAATAATAATAATAAACACGCTTTTAGAGCATATCAAACTAAAAAGTTAAAAATAATTTTTCAATAAGCTTAACGATAAATACTAGCATTATTGTAAAAAAAGCGTTGGGCGCTCGATTTACGAGAAATATGGACAAAGCGTCCCACGCTTTTTTTACAATAATGCTAGTATTTATCGTTTATTATTGTTTTAAGCTTATTTGAAAAATTATTTTTAACTTTTTAGTTTGATATGCTCTAAAAGCGTGTTTTTTAGTTTTTTTAAACTATATTTATTTTTCACTTTTTAGTTCGATTAATTATTGAAAAAAAAAAAAATTTGGCCGTGGACGGGATTAGAACCCACGATCGGGGATTGACGTCATCGACGACCCGCGCCTTAGACCAACGATTGAACTTACGTAAGAGAGATATAATAACAGTAATTAGCCACTGGCTTTTAGTCCAAAGGAGAGTTACTTACAAACAAACATACATATATACATACATACATACATACATACAAGTGAAGCTAATATAAGCGTGTTAAAAAGGCTTTTATCAAAATGAATTCTAGCCTATGTTACTCACGGTTAGTGTAGCTTTTTATTAGTAAAACTATTTTTTCAATCGGTTCAGTAGTTCCAGAGATTACCCCCTACATACAAACAAAAAAATTTTACCTCTTTATAATATTGGTATAGATTAAATGCGAGAATATATTAAAGAGCATTTTCTGTAGCTAGTATGTCTCGTGTCTACAATAATTATATTCAATTTTAATTTATTACTCATTGTTTTCATGCATTAGTACCGGTAATTAAAATATGGATTTCTTCTATTTAAATTTGTTTAGTGATGTAATATTTAAAATTATTTCGGCTAATTAGATTAGATGAACATATCTGGGACAGCACCTCCCCCCCTCCCCCCACATAAAGAGAAATGTAACATAACAAATAAATTGAGACGATATTAATAATTGATGCTATGAAATTTTAATGATCAAACAATATTCATTAAAGATAATAACGAAACTACTTGGTCTTCTAATAAAAATTTACTCAAAACTATCTAATTTTATTTATTTTTAATTTTTATTCATTACTTATACATGTTCTTGATTTGAATTCTTCTCATGTGAATCACTACTAATTTACAGTTTTCAGCAATCTGAATATCAAAACAACCATTTAATAGTACAGTATTACAATTCTATTTCATGCTTACTGAAGAGCAAATAAATTTCAAAATAACAAAATAAATCAATTGTATACATAATACTTTTATAAAATATATAGATGGACTTGTTTCTTTCAATTTATATTTCTTCATATAACATGTGTCAAATGTTGTACAAAACCTATTCCTCCAAAATAGCAATGCATACTCATATTATTTTCAGCAAATGAGTCAAATATAACCACCAAGTTATCTTTGTATTAAGATAACATTATATAAATATTAAATTTTGAACAAAAAAATTGACTCCAGTTGTGGTTTCTTCAAAGTAACTTTATATTTGTATACAACTTTGATTACCAGACAAACAAGAAAATTATCTGGATAGATTTCTTTTGGTTAAATGTAATGAGATACTCAAGTTAAATGAAGTGAAAGATCTTTTACACCGTGTCGATTGTTTAAAAAGAATATCTTTGATAATCTAGCTTGATGTAATCCGAAAATAATTTTTATTTGTTAGCTGAAAATAATCTATATTGCAACTAAAGGAAAACTCATGTCAAATTCATGAAATATTCAGATGTTAAATCATGTAGAAAATAAGTCTGGTAACTATTTAAGCTACATAGTCTAGGGGCTATAAAGAAGGTGAGTGTACAGCAAGTGCCTCTCCACCCCCCGGTGTGACGCCTATGCTGTGAACAGTCAGATCATACCTCATTTATGAATTTTGAATGAGAACTTGAGTCTCTTCTTTCAAATAAGCAAATGAAAAACCTATTGGTTAAGCATTTCGGAGAGGCAATAGCTTTCACTTGCCTAAGAAATGTTTAAAATCCCAGATTGTACATTTCGCAAACATAAGAGTATTTTAATTTTAAATTAAAGAGTAAAAATTAAGAACCTTACCAAAAAGTATGAATACGTTAAAATAATGTCTAATACTGAATTGAAATCTGAAAAGTATAGAATTGAAGTATAAATGCAAAAGTGAGTGTTGGTTAGAATTTTAGTAATTGCCTCCTTTTAATTATTTAATTTTAAATATTTTAATCTGTTTAAAATGTTGCAAAAGTTCCTGCACAATCGCCCAAACATCAAAGCGATCGGTCCCAGTGAACCGACTCATTATCCTGCGCAAAATAATTGCTTACCAGATATTCTTGACATTGCCGTGTTAAAAAATCTTCAATTCTCGCACGATCTTGTCTGAATTCACGATCTCAGCTCAGATCCTAATCCCATATCTTAACTGTTGGCACATCTCCCTATCAACGTCTACCTCCTAAAAAGGAGGGTAAACTAGTTAACTGGAGGAAGTACTCTGAATGCCTTCTCAGGCATACCCCTAATCTCTCTGCAGACATCAACTCCCCCGCTGACATCGAAAATCAGGTGACCCATCTCCAGACCATCATAACTGCAGCACTAAACTCCAGTGCTTACACTTCCCCTACAACTGGGACTAAGGCTGGACTCCCTCCTCACATCAAAGAGGAGCTGGCCAAGAAAAGAAAACTTTGCCGAAATTGGCAATTTTCACAAGCACCCTCTGACAAGGGTGTTCAATGCCCAAACCCAACTAGTAAAGTCGCTACGAAAATAAAATATTTTGATGGGACATGAAATAACTAAATGTAGCAATTGAAAACTAAACATATGAATCGACTAGCTTTGTTTAGTATTAGATTATATTTTTAGAACTATTGTAATCAATTAAGTTTTTGATTTAAATTACATTTCATATTACTTGTTCTGAATTTACTAATTTAGGTAGATATTAAATATTATACTACTTTTTAAATACATTTTTATATGCTTAAGTTTCTTAAAACTGAAGAATTTCTCTGTAATATTTAGATACACCATGATTACAGCAAGTAAATAATGAATTAGTTTGAATTCAGGTGTATAAAAATGGTGAAAACCAAGTTGAGAAAATTTATTTGCCATTTACTATAAGTGCAATTGTATAACTATGTAGATGTAATATAACTATTGAACAAATATTTCCATTGCCATCACCGGTTATAGTAATAGAGAGAAAATAATATATGTATGGAAGGCATTCATGACTCTTCACGTCTATGCAACTAAATTTAAATTCATTTAAATTTTACCAGCTTTTTCGATTTTCTAAAAATATTTTTGTTTCACAATGAAAACGGTACTATTGTTTCATCCACTAGAAAAATAGAACAAACATGTTAAACCTCAGAGAAAGGATACGGAAATATGAATGCAAATTAAAGCAAACCCAGAGAAAACTTGTATTGAATGACTGACCTCTGTATGGAAATCCTAACACAATGAAAAAAAGACTAAAAGTAGGACAACCAAAATAAACAAATGTATATTTTTATAATTTATACTTAGCACTAGGATTATTATTCGATTCAAACGAACCTAATTAAATGATTTTTATTATTTACTAGTACAAAATGTATTTAACATGGGATTTTAATTCTTGATAGTCTTATCGAAAATTATCGTTTTCCCTTATTGCATATTATTTACTGTTAACAAATTAATGTAATAACATCCGACTGATTTTTGTTATTGCTTCTGCAGTTATAATAATTTCAAGTGTTGTCCAATGTTGTTCAAGTTTTAACATGACCTACTGTATGGTTTTGGGATAAAATAAAGTTTGTCCGAAATGTATAGTTAAATGAAGAAAATACAATTGAAAAACATTAATGTTGTATTAGCCTCATGCTATAAACATCACTACTTTAGTTAATTGTTGTAGTCACAACTATGACTATGCATTAGAGATTAGTATCTTGGGGTTTTAATAAGTAAGACATTGAATTAGTAGTCTACTTGAAGGTGTAATGTGTGTCTTAAGGGAGGAAAATACCACTTTGTCATCTCGAAAGGAAATGTTACCGCACGAGCTCAGCGAGAAAAGTAACTTTCTTGAGGGTGACTAAGATATATTCTTCTTGTAATTCACACAACATTTTCCCTCCAGTTACAGTTTTAGTAAATAATTTGCATTTCATTATGAAAGAAACTTTATTAAAACATGGACATTCATATTTACAAAAATAATTGTAATTATGCCAAGAATACAGACACACGGAAGTTCACTGATCCATTGTTGTTTCAGCATCTATTTTACTAACATATGATTTAGCGGGTGGAAAACTACCCATTATAGGCTACATGTTTTAGGAAACTTTGTTGCTTATGCCTTAGACTGTATCATATATTGTAATAATGAATCTGTGTAAAATATTAATTGTAATTTTCGGTTTTTTGAGAAAACTAATTATTATTTTTTTTCTGAATTAAATTTATTTTCACTAGTGTGTGTATTTGAACATGGGTTAAACCGAGGAGAGACTGAATATAATATCCCCCAATTTTTTATTATTGGCTGCAGATATTCTTGGCAATACCACGTAAGAGAGTGTTTTCTAATTTATGTTTCGGACAAATTAAATTGAACAAAAATAAATTTAAACAAGTTTGTAATGAATAAAACTTTGACGGTATGGGAGTAAAAATAGGAGGTCGAAGTTATTTTAGTTTTTCTCTTCAGATAACTAGCAGATAAAGTTGATGTTTTCTACAGACTTTGGAGAGGTTGTTAGCTTTCTTCAAGCTTTTGACTTGAAATAAAAGATTGTAAGTAGACTTGAAGAAAGGGACAATGGCAAGGAAGAAAAAAAGTTTAAGCGCACTGTCGCATTACTATAGCCGAATTTTCTTATCGGGGAATTACTAAGTTCAAAGCAAGTAAAAAGTAATTTATTGGGAGGTTCCTATGAATTTTGTTCTTTGTTCCGGGAACTGTACCAAAAATACCTTTGCACAGGTTTATAGTGAAATGAATTGCCTTTCGAATGATATAACTCGCAAATAATTTACTTTATTATTATTATTGTACTAAGGCTTATGAATGGGTAAAATCATGCCATTTCCTCTCTCTAACTTTGCCATTTTGGATTGAATCAAATAGGCTGCCAATTTGGCGTTGTATAGAAAAATTAAAAAATATATATTTGGGAAATCCTATAAGGACTCTTTCACCAAAAATTCAGCAATTTTGAATCATAATTAGTACCACTTATTAAAGTGTAAAAATATAATTACTTCTCCTCAAATCCCTACCCAAAAACGATTAAACGGTCTAACTCGGGCAATTATAGTCGGATCGAAATAAATAATATCTGAAGAATCCTAGTTGGACTCTTTCACCAAAAAATCAGCAACCCTACCATCACTTATCAATCCAGGAATAAAATATACATATTATATAAATATTAATGTTTTCAATTTCGGTTGAGTATAGTAGCTCTTATTTTCTTCAAATTTGGCTAAAAAAAGTAAGGGAAGTTAATAGGGTAGGGTAGGATGGACTATTTTATACCTATTGAGGAAGACTTAATTGGTTAATTAAACTTTATTGGTCTAAAATAAAAAATTTAAGAAATTTCTACAGAATTTCTAGTTTTTTTTTTTTATTAGAGGTCCTCTGTAAATCAAATCAGACAAGTTCAAGTAATACAAAGTTAAAGTGGTATAATCCGCAGCTTGAAAAGATAAAAAAGAATATCTTGTCATTAAATGATTTATTTCAAGAGCGAAAAAGTAAGGTTATCTTAAACAGGTTAAAACATCTTAAACAGCAGTACAGAATAACTTTTATAATTGCTAAAAAACAAACAAAAAGAATACGTTGAAAGCAAATCAAACAAATACAGAGCAAACTTGGAATTTAGTAATCGAGTGGAGGGTAAGACTTTTGAAGGCAAAGCAGATCACAGCAACACACCAGGAAGAAATAAAATAGAAAAGTTAAATTCTCAGTTGAAAGTCCTCAACATAAAAATCTGTATTGTCTGGTATAACTAAGTAAAAAAAAAATGTGTATTGAGTTGTAAAATTCATTAAAAACTCAAATACCAATAATGTGTAACTTTAATCAAGTACAATTGAATGAAGAAAATTGTTTGTAAGCCACTAACCTACTGTAAAATTTTTTGAATAGTGACAGTTTGATTTAGAAGTGGGAAATCCACTACCAAAATAACTGTAGATAGTATGGGAAAAGCGTAAAAGGAAAACTAGAAGAAAGCTGTCCTGTTCAGGTTATACTTCCTGATCTGAATAGGGATTTGGATTGCAATAAATCTGGTAAGTTATTGAACACAATTTTTATGGCTTTCTTAGCAAAGATTTTTTAAATTTGAGGGACCGGAAAGAACTTGTAGATTTACCATAGATGTCAGTCATTCAAAAATAATGAATACTCTTTTAGTCTCACAGAGTTCAGTAATAGACCCAATTTTTAAAGTTTTAAATAAATAGTCTATTTTAGCCCTTTCAGTCATCGTGATCGTTATAACGAACATAGGTTTTGATATTTAAAAAAATATAACAGATAACTTACAACAGTTCCGTAACTTTGTAAACAAACACAATATCTATGTATATCTGACAAATGCTACTACCTAGCTTATTGTTTTGAAACTACAACTTTCTCACTGTTGTCTGGACGAAATCTATGAAACCCATGTAAGGTTATGTTTGTGTAGTACTCTAATGAACATTTAGATTGATACATTTGAATAACAAAAATTATTTTTACTAAGAGCAGACTCTTGGGTTTATTGTGAATGCCTGGTAGGCTAATAGGAATAAGTACCAATAATAAGTAATAATATTGCTTTTAAGTTGTGTTCTTTATAAAAGACAGGATTACTTAGTGGTTGTTCATTAGCCTGGAAATGCCAGCTGATTTCCACATTGGCTTTCTTGATTTCTTTTGTTTTATAGCTTTTGTTGTTCGTGGTTTGCTGTGTTGTGAATACCTTTATGATAGATAATAAATATGTAGATGATGCAACTGTGTTTTACCTATTATTTGAACAGTTGCATACACCCACACCAGTTGCACCACCGATCGCACAACATGCAAGAGCAAATACTGTTGAAACCAGACCTACTTTAGATGTAGGATGAGACAGAGTAGATAATTTACCTGAATTTGACGATAACAAAGATGGACAACAAATCAAACACCAAAAAATGCAAGAAGAAAACTAATTTTTTTTGTTCAAAATATAAAGTGCATCTATGTATTACGAAGACAAGGAACTGTTTCAAGTCATTTTATGAATAAAAAGTTAACAACTATGTTTTTATGTATTTTTTGTATGTTTTAAGTTACAATGACAATAAAAATGTATATAAAGTTATATTGACATTTTCATTTTAAAACCCATATGTAATCTTGTCCGTTTTAATGACCATGCTGTAATGTATATACCACACAAGATACAACAAATTTCTTTGCCCAGAAAATCATAATAAAATAACTTAATAGAACAACAAAGATTCAAATTTGTATTTATAAAACTGAAAATGTGTGACTGAAAATGTTCAAACAAAGAAAAAACTTAAACTCTTTCGATCATTCTGATTAATATGTAAGAGTTGTAACTTGGCATGCAAGTTGTTTGTAGGATCTCCTGTTCAGAAGACATTGTCAAGGGTGATTTATTTATTAGTCAATTGGAAAAATGCAATAAATATGCAAACAAATTTACTTCTTCAGAAGAAAGTTTAAACATTGTTAATAAATTTCAATAAATTAGAACATAATAAGTCACTGTTGTTGAATCTGGTAGGTAGACTGTTATGACTTATACATTTTTGATGTTGTTTTGAGCATACAAATTTTACATATGTATCAAATTAGAGGCCGTACACGTAAGACATACCGGTATATATTGAGTAAATAAAATAACTCATTTAGTTTTACCAATATGACTTTTTAACAAACTGCCTGCCACCTTTAAAATTTACCTAACTTTGATTTGTATAATACATTTTATTGTTCTATGACAAAGAACCCATTTTATAACTTGAACAAATATTTGAATAATAGTTTTAAAGTTATTATTGAGTAAGGCTAGACCAATTATTGTTTTGTTAGTTTAAGATAAACCTGAATGTGATAAAGTCTAATGCAATATATGAACAAATGCTGAAGGAGCAATAAATGACTTGCCTTGGCTTGGTCTAGTTGGTTTTTATAAAAAATGTAGTGAATTCCAATACATACATTGTTTTGGTGCCTTCAATATTTTTTATATGCACTGTCGTTATATTGTGATTCCCATATTATTACCATTTAAAAAAAAGTATTACATGAGTTAAATTTTATTATTTATAAGCATTTATTTTCATAAAAAATAGTAAATAATAAGAGTTGATTGAATACTGTATCAAGTGTTTTATTAGGCTTATGAACAAATTCTGTAGGTCTTGTATCAAGGCAAAAGAAGTATGACTAATTATTTAACTTCTTAATATTATATATTATTATCATCTATCTATAAATAAAAATGAAATGCTGTTTGTTGGCAAGCAAATCAATTGAGAACAGCTGGACCAATTAAGTTTTTATGGAAAGAAAAATTTGAAAAGTTTCCCGGAAAAGTTTAAAATTCGGGAAAAACTGACCATAATTTTTTTCATGGGATTTTTGTATGAACTCAAGACCATAACTCACGAAATCAGCTGTTCTGATACAAACCTTAACAACACATGTTTGTTTACATTCATTACCACAGCAACTTTACTTAGCATATTTATAATCAGTTTATTACTAGCTGACCCGTGCGAATATTTTGCAAGTTAGGAGAACTTACCTGATTTAATACATTGATTTAATTAAGTAAATTACATTTATTTATTTACGTTGGTTTAATTTGATTGTGTGATAGATTATGCTTGCATATAGAATGTACACAATCTAACTAACAGCAACAGCTGTCATATAAGTTAAACAGCTTGTTAATAGATGACACCTTTCATTAGGAACTATATGAAGGATAATATAAAAGGTTTTATAATCAACTTTTGTAACAAAAACATGAATTTTAAGCAGTTTGTCTATTTTTCATCAATAGTGGAGAACATTAGGCTTTAAAATGATGCTTGAATAATTAATTTTCATGAAGAATTAAGGGAGATATGGCGTTGCCACAAAAACACCTTTGAGAAATAATATATTATATGATTTTTTAATATGTGCTCTCTTGATTATTATTATTTTTTTAAATATAAATTTGATTCAGGCCCAGTCATTTTCCAAAATAATAATTTTTTTTTATAACACCCTAGAATCACGGTACCTATCAAGTTTGAAGAAAAGGTAATAAATTTTCGTTTTGCCTAAAATGCAAAAAAAAAAAAAACCTTATCGATTATCATTGCCTGTTTTACAAACGAATTCAAAGAAAATTTACACCTATAAATAATATAAAAGCACTTATATATTTAAAATAACTTGGTCAGATGATGGAAGCATTTCATTAATGGTACAAGCTGTTTACTTGATACCTCTAAACTGCTATCCTTCAGTGGAATTTCCATTAACATCTGATGTCATACTTATAAGTAATAAGTAATTCATTTTTATCTCTATATGATTTTAATTTTTGAAGTGAAAACTTCTTTAGCGGCGTTGGGCACTTTTTGCTTGGGGAAAAAGCATTGAATTCGCGACCGTTACCACTCGAGATATAGTATGTATTATATATATATATATATGTATGTACGCAACGCGAATATACTACATAGCACTTCTTATTGGGAGAGGAAAAAGCATCAAACTCGCGACCGTCACCGCTCGAGATATAGTATGTATGTATATATATATATATGATATTTGTGTTATATGTATATTAAATACCAAAGTCAGCAAAGTCATTAATGTTTTAAATTATTTTATCCTTATTCCTCCTCCTCTAATATTAGTACGGACAAAAAAATATAAATTGGTCATAGAAGTTATCACTTCCAACGTGTGGTCTTAAGCACACTATTTAATTTTTTTTTTTTTAAATTCAATAGGCAACTGAAAATATAAAAATATAAATTTATACATTATATAAACATTGTACATATTTTCATATGGAAAAAGAATTGTATGTATATTTATTACAGTGTACGGTATTAGTTAAATTAGGCATGTTTTATACATAGGGTGGAAAAATGCCATAAGCAAAGTAATCGGTTTTTCTTTTGGGTACAAAATAATCACTTCAAAACTACAGGGTTTCAGATGTAATCAAATGTCTGAACCGATCGTTTGCTTGCTAAAAGTGCCCCACATTTGGTCTGTTACTCCTTGAATATATTCCAATTATTTTCCTTATAATCTTTAGATGCAAAACGGTGAGGTTTTGGTTGAAACCCATTGACAAAATTGATCTGTTTGTTTGTTAAACACTCCTCATCCGAGGTTTGTTATACTCTGTATATGTAAAGTATTTTTGTATTAGATGCTATTTTATATGTTTCTTGTTTTACTTTTATTTATGTAGTTTACTTCTCCTGGTTTTTGCATGAATAATTAATTATAAATCTAAATTTTCTGCTGTTAATAAATTGGTAGTTACAAATTTAGATATACTGCTAGTGATCCAAATACATTCCATATATTTTTGAGTAATAATTAGTATCTTAGTTAAATTAATTATAAATGTTAAACTGTAGGGGTCACAGGTGATAACTTGGTGTTCGAAACATTTTTGACACTTAATAGATATTTTGGAGAAATTGTGTACGAGTACTTTTTATTATTTATGTAGAGTTTAATTGTCGTAAATCAAGGTCAAGTTTAAATTTGACATGATATTACTGTACAAAAACAAATATTAAAAAAAAAAAATTAGATAGTGTAAGTTTAACAATATTATTTGTCTTACATAAATAATAATAACTTAACATACCTTGTGCAACAAACAGATAAATTTAAAATTTCACAGGTTTAAAATATGTACTCCTGGTTACAGTGTATAATTTTGCAATGCTTTTTTACTTTCTCACTATTACTATAGTATAGAGAAAATAATAGTGATCGCAAAAAAAATCAACCGTTTATTTTCCATGTCACAATTACATCAATATACTTACATACGTCATACTTTCGTATTCCTTAATATCTTTCAACAACACATTCCTGTTATTTACAAAAAAACTCTGGCCCTACTAGGCATCAGGATTCAAGTCACGGCTACCCTTACCATCCTACCCCAATCAAAGTGCCTCTGTCCAAGTATACAATAATCTGTTTGCATTTACTTCGCCCCGAACAGATGTTGAGTTAGTGAGGTTAGTGAGAGAAGCGAGCAAGGATCGGGCCCTCTAGTACAAATATGAAATAATTATTTACAAAACTTTTTGCATTGGGTTATTCTTGATATCAAGGACACTCAGATAACAAAAGATTCAAACAACGAAGGTTCTTCTGAAATTAAAGTTTATAAACATAATAGACTCTTATAAAACGGATTTTATTTATAATACTTTTTAGATTGTATGAGTGGTCAGTGCTTTAATAAATAATTTGGTTTACGGTAATTCAGTGAATATATTTTTATAATGAGACAGTTAAGGGACGAAAATGTGTATATTTTGTTTTAATGTTGTTGATTAAATTTTGATTTAAAATTTTTTCTTTCTAAGGTATTGTGTATTCTAAATAAATGACTGTCAGCTAAAATTTAAATTTGTTTGTTAATATAATTAATTTACCAATATTAACATATACTGGACTTGTAATGTTTAAATAAATATATTATATTAATTATCACATTTCAATTATTAACATTTTTTAAGAAAACTGATGTCTGTGGAAATTAACATTTTTGTTTTTCTCTGTAAATCTGCTTTAAAGTGCTTGTTAAAAAATTAAAAATTGTATTTACTGTGTATTTAAAAAAATAGAAAATACATAAGCCATCTATATGTATGTACTAAATACGGTATATATAGAGTAGGCTAACAGACCTTAATCATTTTCCAAAGTTAAAAATGAGTAGCTTCATTCATAGTACAAGGCTATGGCTATGGAATATTCTTCTTCTATTTACCATATTCAACCAAACATAAACTTTAATCATCTATATTAAACGTAAGTAATAAATAGGCACACTATCTAAAGGAAGATAAGATAAGACTCAGACACCGAGAACACATTATTTCCTATCTTTTTGTCTGTGACATAGGTCAGTGGGTTGATAAAAAGGAATAATGGGTGAAGTGAATAAAATTGAGCACTTGCTCTTTCTACCAAAAATGGAGTTGATTCTCCGATTTCATGTGAATAAAAAGAAGTTACTCAATGAACGCTAGGAGCACTTGCTCCAACGACGAGTCGACAATTGACTTGTGAGTACTTGCTCGCATTTCTAAGTGAATAAAATGCACGGCTAGCTTACAAATATGAGTAAGTACTCGTTAAATTGCCGATCTACTTATTTGCAGATTCACCTTGCTCAAGTGAAGAGATTTTTAGGTTATTGTGGCAGAGTGTTTACCCATTCGTACTGTAAAGTTGTACAGAATGCGGCGGAATTGCATTGATGAAGATTATAGGGCTCTATACCGTTTTAATAAAGTTAATGTGTGGAATGGTTGAGCGGACATTTTCTTGGTGAAAGCTTTGAAACACGTGGTGGTTCATTGTCAAGTTTAGATAGAATGTGTGTTTTATTTCGGTATATAGGGGATCCCGGGATCCGGCAGAAGATATTGGTATCGACAGAACCACGGTGACAAAAACTATTTCTGAAGTAATGGCCAGCTATCCTGCAAAATAAAAACTTATGGATAAAATTTCCCATATCGCAGCAAGAAATGAAGGAAGAGAAAGTCAAGTAGCAAGAAAAATATAGATTCCCATCAGCTATAGGTGCTATAGACTGTACTCATATTCCCATTCGTAAACCCTCTGTGCACGGTGATGAGTTTATTAATAGGAAAAGATTTGTAAGTATAAGTGTACAGGCAACATGCAGTGCTGATGAAATGTTTACGAATGTAGACACCTCTTGGCCAGGGTCTGTGCACGACGCACGCTTTGGAGAAATTCCGAGATTTATAGAATCATGGAATGGAATACCGCAAATGCACTTTTAATAGGGGATTCAGTCAGGGTACAGCATAACTCCTTGGCTTATGACGCCTTACGAAAATCCAATAACTGCAAGAGAAATAGGGTACAACCGCTGTTTGGCTCAACACCAAGTAATAATTTAAAGGTGTTTTGGGCAGTTAAAAACAATCCTACAAAACAAAATAATAATGAAAATAGATAATATTCTATCGATTGTTGTTTGCTGTTTCATTCTTCATAATGTAGCCAAACGACTAAATGATGAAGATTTCTGCATTTGACAGTGGAGAAAGGGGAGTGGCAAGTAAGCACGTACTCCAATTGCCTGAGCATGCTCACCTGTCTGTAATTGACTTTTTATTCACCTCTAAAATGAGCACTTGCTCAAGGTGACAGATGATACTCATCCAAATCTGAGCATCTTCTTCCGAGCATATACTTCAATTTTATTCACTTTACTTAATGTTTAAGTTTACTGAATCTTTAAGTTAAAATTACTGGAATAGAGTTTTGATGTAATATAACAAACAGAAGAAAACTTAATACAACTTATAAGGTTACTTGTTGACTACTTTTTTAGCAAATTTCCATGGGAAAGTTGAACCATTGCAGTTACTCTTATATTGAGACCTAAGGTCGGGAGTAGACAATGAGCACCGATCATGGTCCCCAGAATACGTTCTGGGGTGTTATTACAAATGTTATATATATACACACTCTAACGGCCGCGTTTTACAAATTTGGTACAAGTGGTTTTCTAAGTGGTTCGAACGAGTTCGTTAGCCAACAACCAGAATCACTTTTATTTACCGAAAGTAAATTTTTTTAGATTTTTTGTCCTAGAATGAAACTTTTTTGGGGTTTTATATAACAAAATAAATATAAGAGATTTTTCTTTTTGTTTTTTTTTACATGACCTTTTAGCTTCCTGATTCCCCCAAAACATAAAATACCATGAAAGTACTTTTGGTTCAAATCCACAAGGGAGATTCTACCATGGGGCACCTTCTGTTACTAGGCTAACTGAGAGTAACGATCAGTCCAAAATCCTAGGCCGCAAGGTCGAGGTGCAAACTCGAAATGCGCAGTCGATAATCCAATGACATAAAATGAACTATTTTCTATTGAGCTATCCTAATTTTCAATGCTTATATAAAATCACATATTTAGTTAAAACAAAGTTATTAACATAAAAAGTAATTCTTGGAACACATTTCAGGAACAATTAACTATGCATAATTATATTTAAACCTGCAGGGTTTGGGTTTTTAAAACAAACAACAATTGAATATTTTCCACCTTCTTCTTAGGCAGTGGAATCTTCATTTATTTATTATTCTTAAAAAAACTTACAAACTTTCTATTTACCTATATAATAACTTAGTTTAAATTGTACTGCAACTTATATGTAAGGCAAGAAACAAAAGTTACTACAAAAATTATCAATTAAGTATTATGTAACAGTACGGTAATTTATTGTGAAAGAAATTTTAAAATAAATCCTTTATAGGGTCAATTCTGACTGCAGGAGCAGAAAAAAAAAAACATCTTTTTGTGTGAGTTTGTGCATGTGAGTTAGAATAACAAAATTAGAAAATGAGGTAAGAGAGATAAGAAAGAGAGAGAGAGAGAGAGACACAGGGACCCATTAAGAGCTCTCTTACATCCAACATTCTGTTTGATCTCATACTGGTCACATAAAATTAGTACTTAAAACTATAATTAATTAGTAATTTGGTGTAGTTGGTATTTTCTTAAAAATAAGTATGAGGCAATTCTTTTGATGCAATTAAGTTAGCATTACGACTTTGGTCAACTATTTGACTTGGTCTGAAGGACATCAAGAAAATAAAATGTCAGCCAGAAGGTTATAAGTATAACCTCATTTAACAAGCAATTATACAAATCCAAACAATTATTGTTTGGAGTACCTTTGTACTTAGTAGCTCAAAAATACCATTTTTTAGTTTTTTAAAATTGTTGATTGTTTGTTTGGAAAACAACATTTTGAGTAAGATTTAATGAATGGTAGCAAGTATCTGAAACTGTATTACAAATCTTATGAATGAAAGTCATTACTGTAGTTTATAATATGTGCTTCTTAATGCATGTTAAGCCTTAGTTAAATTTAAATTCAGGGAAGAGCCAAAAATAAAATAAAGTACCGGTATCAGGAATATTAACAACTTTAAAAAATAAGAGTATTTCTTCTGCATACAGGCACCTAAATTGCATAGCATAAATACACAATACATTTACATAAATACACTACCTTCCACATATTTACAGTGTTGTCCATATAAAATAAAAAAAGTTTATTAAAGCAATAAAGTTTAATAAGTATAGAAGCATAAATGTAGTTTTATTTTAAAATAAAAAAATTACAAATGACAGATTGATTATAATGTTAAACTGCCACACAAATTTAATTTAATTTGTTTATTTTTTAAACATAAACATTTGTCAGTATAGGCCTATACTTTGTAAAAAGTATACACAATTATGTATAACGAAGAAAATGTTTTGGTAACTTGGAAAAAAGTAATACAAAAATTAATTAATTATTATTTTCCTCTCTAAAAAATTTACTGACCACAGAAAGTGTTATATGTAAAATATTTAATTTCACACATAGTCTTCACTGTTGATATTCATAGGTCATATAGTTTTAAATAGTTTACATTCCAAACAAACATAAATCTTATTACTATGAGTGACTTATATTTTAATTAAACTATTCTATTTATTCGTGCGGATCCAATCCAGTGTCTAAGAAGTCCTTTGCATGTTGAATAAACTTTCCCGGAAACAATCTGTAACAGGAATAACTACATTAGTGTTCGTCTTTATAATAATTTATATTATTAACTAAAAATAAGCTGGTTTGAATTATTACAGTACAATTATTATTCTTAAATACTTTGATACATTATGGAAGAAGTACAATTGAACTACTAAATTAGTTACAAATATTATTGTAATAAAAGACAAAAGTGTTTTAAATTACACAGTAAAAACGGCAACTTTTATTTTATACCGTAGCTTTTAAATAAAAAAATTCTTTGCTAACCATTATAATATTTCCAACCTGCAAATATTGCTGAAAGTTTTGATAATTGCTGGATATAAATGTACAACATATATAGTACAGAGGTTAATGAAAAAACGGCAGAGTTATAGTTTGTGTTTATATTATTCAAGTTTTTCTACGCGTAAATATGGTTTTAGGCTATCATCAGAGGTTTACCCTTAATTTTTCAGTACCGGAACGCTGCCGGATCTGACTAGAAATGACTGAAAGGGAGGTTCGGGAAATTTTTAAATGATCACTTCTTAAACACCTACTTTACGTATCTTTGGTGAGTTTAAGGGTGCAGATATTAGTCTATGCTTACTTTTATAAATAAAGTACACATGTATATGTAACTATTTTTGTAGTTGTATATAGCACATACAAAAACACATACATTTTAGAGACACATACTATTTTAAACAAAATCTTGGCAAAATATCTCGTATTTAGTCATTAGCCTTTATCAGAAATTTCAATCCTTGATGAAAGTCTGTAAACCTAAACACATTTTATATCAAAAATTACTTTTCTTATGCAAAAACAATTTTTAAACACAAGCAAGTTTATCAGGAGAACTCAACAAAGATGCTTGTTAGTGAATTATTCTAATGACACTCAAAATTCATAAAACTAAACAACATCACAATGTCAACGTCAAAGCATCCATCCACTTTTTAGTTTTTGACAATTCGCGAGAGGTAGCATGTACCGAGCTCATTCACGCACGAGCCCAGGCACATTCGCATATCACTAAGTACAGTCAACTCAAGCAGTTAACCTCCTGCTAAATCGCTGTGAGGCCGGTGTACAGGTACTTACGTTTAAATATTTTCCCCTTTCGTGGCGCTTTTCGATCTTTATTTTTGACGGCGTTTGTCAGTATACAGCCATTGTTTGTATGCATTCCGTGTTGTGCTCTCATTTCGAATAATTATTTTTAAATTAAATAATTGTGAAATGAAATGAGTTATTCGATAAGTATTAATCACTAATTGTGGTCCAAATTGTATCATGTTTGGTCTTATTTTGATTAAAATAATCTCAGCCTAATTTTCAGTTTGTTTCAAATATAGTACAGTATTTTATCTTGGTTCAATACTTTCCGTATCAATATTTAGGCAATGTCTAGGTGACATAATAAGGTGTGTTAGGTGACTAATAAGGTATAACCCTGAACTTATATACATTTTTCTCACAAGTTTTACTAATATTCTACAATGTAGATTAATTATTGATTTAAATTGGATAACTCCATATAAAGGACATCACAACACTAATGTAGACAAACGTCCAATCCCAAATTTGAAAAATTGAAACTAACTTATTTCCTTCATTATTTGTTTCATTTAGAGTGTGTTATTTAACTTTTGCAATATATATATATATAACAAAGTTTGATCATTAGTAGGGTAAATTTGTCTACTTTGGTCTTACTAGTGTTAGAGCATTATAAATAAACCATAACTTTAATGAAGATTTTAACAATCTGACCATTTTTTCATGTGCACATAGTATGTTGTATTTCTAATCATACAAGCAGCAAACCACGAGCAATTCAAATTTATGGTTATTGTATGATATGAGTTACTAGTTAATTATTGTAGTTTTGCTTTTTTGTTCCTTGTTATATATTTGTTAATTGTTTACCTAGCAATGCGATCTAGTGTTAACATTGGCTCAGGAAGACTTAATTCTTTATAGTTTCTTCTCATGGCTTTCACAATTTTGCTGGCAACCCGATCTGGTGGTAGCAGATCCAGTAGTGCAGGAAACCTGAAAGAAATTTTACAATGATATTTAATTTATATGGAGTAATATAATAAATTTAGTATTATGTATTTTTGGTTAATCAATATTCATTTGTATTAGTACATTATTATAATATAAAAAAAACTACAAAATATTAATTACAGTTTACTTTTCTGAATGCAAAATAGTATTGTATGTTACGTAATTAAGGGTCATGGTGTAAGAAGAGCAATTGTAAAAAGAAACTTTAAAAGAATCTTAGAAGACCAAGTAACACAAATTAGAGTATCTTAAAAAAAATTAATTTGGACATAGAAAGTATAAAATATTAAAATTGCTCTTGATTACCACAAATTTCTTATATAACTATTCCTTCAAAGAAATTGGTTTAAAAAACTTTTTTCAAAACATACAATTTGTGTACTTCATAAGTACAGTATTTTAGAACAATGCTGGAACACCAACCTGTTTCTTGGTTTCTTCACTAATCCTGTGCTCACCATTATAGGATATATTGTAGTGAATTTAACTTGTGATTTGAAAGAACTAGAATCTCCTGCCCTCATTTCCTCATAAAGTGCTTCCATTAAACCTAAAATTTAAAATAATTAGAAAATATAAGTACTCTATGCTTTTTGGAATGACAAATTTATTAAAAACTGTTATTTATTGTTTGAATTTATGCTATTTTTATTGAATTTTAAACTGTTAAATTATTTACCAAAAAACATTATTTATTAAAGACATAAATTAGAAAAAATTAAAATTAAATTTTCTTTAAAAACGATGAAAAATGTAATAGTATGTGATTTATCTTTATTATGTGTTAATTGTATTTGGTATTTTTTGAGTTAGTTTTGTAATTACTAACAAGAAAACTATCATTATAGTCATTCTATATGTTTTAAAATCATATTTATGAATAATTTGAGCATGGTACTTGTATGGTCATGTCTCATATATGGTAACAAATATTTTTTATTCAAAAAATAGTCATTCAATATTTTTGTAACTTTGTATGCTTGCATACATATTAACAAAACGTTTGTGAAAGTGTAAACCTGTTATGTAAAATATTTTAAATTCTTCAACTGTTCATTTCTTAAAATTTTTGAGTTTCAGCAGCTTGTTTGTTATAAAATTATTTACTGTGCTCTAAATATTTATACAGTTGTTCAGAAAGGTTTTAGCATGTTTCTTGTTATATTTTCTGTTTGAAAACAAAATTATTTTCCTTAAAAATTATTTGCATTGTGTAAAAATTGGGAAATATTAATAATTTTTTAAATTTAATTTTGGATGATGTATGATCAAATAGATTTTAAGAGTTCCAGCTCTTTACTTTTGCATTTTAAAGAATTTTAAACAACTTACGTTTTTTATATTGCAGAACCAGCTACAAGATACTCTAAAACCAACAGTGACTTTTTGCTGCATTTGTAAACAACCTTAACGATATAGATACATAAAGTAGATTGGACAAAATTTTAAGGAAACTCACATAAGTGACTACCGAACTACCAACACTGAAATACAAAAAAATTATTGGAATTTTAAATAGCGGATACTCAAGTTGCCTCAATCGATTGACTGAAAGAAAAAGGGGTTTTGTCTGAAATTTAAAAAATGTCAATACTAGTCCTCAAAAGTCTAAATTAAGAATAATTTCTTTTAATATTTTTTAAAATTGGGATGAAAATTGTTTCATCTGTACAAAAGAACTCGAACTGTAT